>APFE031008736.1:88711-114744 GCA_000404065.3 Pinus taeda
TTTAGATTAATAAAGATAATTTTAATGATAAGCGCTATATAGTGGCTGGGACCTTTCTTTAATTTATATCTATAGCTAAATTCAAGTTCAAGTTAGAGTTAAGGTGTAGAACTAATCAATTTTAGTTGTACTAACTAGTAAATTAAAGTATTTTGTTAATTATAATTCTGTATTGTGGACTAAGTGACAATAACAATAATGTTTTGATTGTAGTGATAATATTTTTGTTGAAAAATTTGTCTAAAAATTTTCACATTTATATGTAAAATATAGATAAAATATTTATTTTTTATTATTAATTTTTTATTTTAAAATATTTCATTATTGTATTTTTTAATACAATTTAATGGTTTTTTTTAATGTTTAAGGTTCTAATTCTCTTAATACCAATAATGCGTTTCTAAAACAGTCATGTATAAATTTGATAAAATTTCCAAATAATGTGATTGTGAAATAGCCGATCTTCATTCTTATTGTTTTGCTATCCATGAAAAGTTTTCTGTGGTTCAAACCCTTTGTCCATGAAACATTGTGAGTTGGAATAAAAAATAGATTCCCTATATCGTATATGCCGAGAAAACAAAAGCAGGAGTGGTTAAGTTGGTAAACAAAACACTTTGAAACTTGAATGGGGCAGAGGGGCACATAGGTGTTTCTAACATCCTGTAAATCTGGTGAGCTCTCTACGTATAGCCACCAGTGAGCATGGGATTACTTTATATGGGTAGATGTTTTAAATCAAATATTTAAATAAATTAAAAGATTAAATAATTGAGTATTTTGGGTTATTTGTGTTTAAAGTTTTTTGGAGGCTTATAAACTTTAATTAATCTATAAACCCTAATTAATTTAATATTTTGTCTTATTTGTGTTTAAAATTTGTTTGGAGGTATTATTTATAAGTCTTTATGGTAGAAAAATACAAACAATATAAATGCAAATTCTCATCGCTAATTTTAAATCTCATTCTCTAGAATGTTAGTGTTTAGATAGTCTTACCCGCTCGTGTCAACCCGGGTGAATTGTATGTATTTAGCATGTGGCAAACAAAGACTCAGAGAGTTGAGTGGGCGAGAGGGACGTTGTTTGTTTTCAGAGAGGCTAACATCCTCTCCTCTCCTCTCAACAATAGAGGATCGTTGTCGGTGTTCGGATAAAGTTATTTAACAATTTCCCTGGGCCTTCTTGTCATCTTGGCACCCAACCCGCTCAACCGTCCAATTTTAGATGCTGTGATTGAAAACGACCCCTAAAGATTCTTCGCCCAACTCGCTCAAACGTCCAATTTTAGATGTCGTGATTGAAGACGACCCGTAAAGATTCTTGGCCCAACCTTGCTCAAACCGTCCAATTTTAGATGCCATTGAAGACTGTTCACCCAACCCGCTCAACCGTCCAATTTTAATTTTAGATGAGATTGAAGAGCACGACCCGTAAACATTCTTCCAATGCGCCTTCTTCTCATCTGGGCGGCCCAAACTTCCAAAGTTTTTCCATCTCGTGGAAGACCAGCAGCCACCATATTGTCGTAATACACAGATAAAAACAGAAAATCTGCGTCGCTTAGATAAGAAAATGGAGTCTTTCCCTATTGTGGTAATACACACGACAAAATCTTAGTTGATTCAAGATACGTCAGAAATTGAAGTTTCTTTGTCCACCTATTCCCTGCGCCTTCCAAAGCTTCTACATCTCGTGGAAGACCAGCAGCCAAAGCTTCTACATCTCGTGGAAGACCAGCAGCCACCATATTGTCGTAATTCACACAAAAAACACAGAAAATCTGCATCGCTTGTCGTAATACAGAAAATCTGCGTCGCTTAGATGAGAAAATGGAGTCTATAATACACACGACAAAAAGGTCACAAAATATGCATATCTTACTTGATTCCAGATACGTTACAAACAATTTCCTCGGCCCTTTTTCGCATCTCGGCACCCTAAAGATGTGATTGAACACGACCTCCAAAGATTCCTCCGCCTTTTTCGCATCTCGTGGAAGACCATCATGTTGTCATAATACGCACCACAAAACACAAAGCCTGCATCTCTGAGTCTACCAATATTCACATAACAAAATCACATTAACGATCTTTTCGAATTTTGATAAAAAGTATTGGTTGGACAAGAGCGCACTACCATAATATTAATCAAAATTACTTATGTTCTTTCTAAAGTACTTATGTTTTTTTCTTCTTTTAATTAAATTGATTAATTAAAAAAAGACATCAAAACAAGTTTCATGTGAAATGAGTTATAGTTTTTTTGGGGTGTGTGGTATTGATAAGCCATGATATTGTGACAAAGCCTACATTTATATATTAAGAATCTCTATAGTAAAAAATGAGGGCAAATATTTTGGATAAGAACTTTGTTCCATGTTTTATTAAATGTATAAATGTCTAACTTATATATTATTGTTTTGTGACTAGTGGAATTCGTAACACGCTAACACTCGTACTCACATGATAGAGGCTCAATCCTCGACAATTACCACTATAACCTCTAGGTGCAACTGCACCGCCCCCAAGCACAACACACAAGTAAGATGAGGTTTGAACTTGTCAAAATAAGTGTTCCGATGCTCATTATGGAATATGGATTGATACCTATCTGCATTTATCATTTATCAACAACTTAATTGATATGAATACACTAGTTTTCTAAAATTTCATTTACCAACCTTTAAGGGTGTTAAATTTTATTACGGCTATATTGTTCTTTGCTTTAGATAATTGCATTACCTCATTTGCATATTAAATTCACCCCACAAAATCATATCATTATTCAACAACATATGCAATTATATAGAAAGAACAATATCATCATCACTGCAGCAAAACATAAAGGAACAATAGGGGAAAAACATTCACACATAAAGGCACTAGGATTTGTTAGAGACTAGGGAAAAACCCACTACAAGGAAAACCCTTTCAAATTCTTCTTCTTATTAGATTGTTGTTAAATGATTCAACAAAAGAGAGTACAATGATCCATATCTTCATCCATAATCCTATCCACCAAAATCAACTAAACAACATCCATGAGATGAACCCAACAATGTTAATAATTAAAACCCTGATTCATAAGCCTACAATCAACTGTTAATGTCTACAGTCAACTGCCGAACTCTGTGATCAACTAACGAAATATTCGATCTACTATAAAATTCAAAACTTAGCTCCCAATCACACGCAAAGAGTGATGTGCATGCAGTTAGAACCCTTCAACTACACAAATGAGTTTATGTGCCTACGTTTGTGACCGAAATTTACCTAAAGCATGTCTACGTCTGGAAATCAAAACCCTAAACACATGTGCAAGCTTCAGGCCTTGCAATCTCGAACATGTATGAAACAACCTCCGTGACCCAGCCTAAGACCTATGTGAGCCAAACCCAAAGAAAGAAGAATGATCATAATGATGATGTCCAAATGAGGGTCTCTTGACTTGTATTTATATCCATCCATGGGTGTCCAATTTCTCTTTTGGATCTCATAAAGCTATAAATAGTCTTTGTAACCCCCTCCTCCCACATCTACCTAAGCAACCGACCAACTAAGGTAAACATGTGACGATAAGCCACTATGATATAATTCGACCTCCTAAGTCATGTTAAGGAAGTGGAAACGATGGAAACACACCATACAGAAATTCAACATCAGCATTAGGACCCTCAAGAACTAATCCAACCTTTCTAGTAAACAGCCCCTGGGTCCCACTAAGCTTTTGGACCACTTGATCTCTGGACGTTCTCATGCTATGGGCACGCCAGCGTCCAAGGACCTTTAGACACTCTCACAGGCCTACAAGGCAACATCCAGGGACTCTTTTGCATAGTGATGTGCCAATGTCCCTGGGATTTGAGCCACCTTTTTAGGCCCAGAGCCCAGGTCACTGGCCAAAATTGAACCACATCTTCAAAATAGTAAAATAACAAGGAAATGGAAATATAAATGCAATCACTTGAATGACACCTTGAATGGACCCCTATTAGCCATGATAGATATTTCATCAAACATATCACAAATAGTAATCTACAAGTGTAAATAACAAATTTGAGCATAGGTGTCTTGTCTCATACTTAGTTGAGAATTGCTAAGTAGCATTGATGCCTCAACACATCAACTACCATTTCATCCATCAGGTCATAGTTACATTTTCGATTCATTTACAAGTAAAAACATGACGATATCTATGTTACTGTCATAAAACACATACATAACCAGCATAATAGCAACAAAAATAGCAATGGAATTACAACCATATAAACCACATATATTCTAGTATAATACTCATAGAAATACAAGGAGAAACAACCTCATATTGATGAAGAAAAATCCAAATCCGGGATGGGACTTCCACGTTCCGCCAGACCGTAGAATGGCAGAGCCAAATCTCTCTTCAACCATTCACCCTTGTGCCATATTTGAAATGAAATTCGAAATTGAGACTTCCATACCTTTGTAAAACCAGATAGCCCAAATTGGCATGGAATCTATCACACAACAACTTCCATATGAGATAAACTCATATATCTAAAGAAAGGAGGGATGGGAACACATGGACTGGCAGAGGGGCACCCATTTCAATAGAGAGAATGATAAAGTTATTGTGAAGGTCCCCAATATTGTACACAAGATCCACTTGAGACACCACTTGCAAGCTTATGAAGAATAGCTCTCAAATCCCCTTTGAGCAATATAAAATTTTGTTGTCGAAACCATGTGGGAGAAGCTCCAGATATCCAAATCTTAAATTACCAGGCCACACTTGTTGCATAACACAAAACAAGAATCCCTTGTTAATGTCAAATTTCTCTTCACCTTTAGAGAATCTTGTTGAGATTTTCTGTTAATTAAATTTGGAGAAAATCTCATGAATGTGACAACAATAGGATTTGTTGCTAAATTAACTCCATTTATTTCTGATGAGGAGTTATTGCATCCTATATTTGTTGTGAGTGAATTTATGATTCAGTTTTCTACTCCCGGCTATAAAAATGTAAGCCCGTAGAGGATATGTGTGATGAGAAGGTGTGAGGAAAAATAATTCTAGATGTGCAAATCAGTGTTGTAATCTTCGGTTGAGTAATAAGATTGCCGATGCCTGTGTTTGGTGGACGTACCCAGATTGGTTGGGTGAACCACGTTAAAATCTCAGTTTTTCATGGTTGAATGTTGTGTGTGTCTTATTTGTTTTAAATTTTCCGCTGTGTTAACTCTAACCCTTGGTATCAGAGCTGTGGTAGAAGCTGTGTGGCTGCGTTAGTGTTGTATAAGCCATTGTGTAAACCGATTGCAGAAGCCGTGAGCTGTTCATTCATAACTGTACACTGTCAAGTTGTGAGTTGCTGTGTTGAGCAGTCAAATTGAAGTCTGCATTCACTGGAGGTTGACCAACACTGCTTACACAGAGAGCAGAGCAAGAGCTGTGAGCTTTGTACAATGCATGAGTTTTGCAATCGAAAGAGCCGCTGTGTGGAGTCTTTCTACCATGAGAATCCACAGAGAAGCCATATTGCCTACTGCAGAGCCTTGAGATATTTGAAGCTGTGAGTTTTTTGATTTTTTGCTTCAGAAAAGTCAGTGTGAGTTTCAAGGCGAAGGATTGCAGGTTGGTTGGTTCTGAGTGCTTGCACCAGAGCTACCAAACCGTAGTCATAGCAGCGTTGAATGTCGTAGATTCTAGAGTTGTGAAGTCAGCGCATGAGCTGAAGTCTTTAGCAGCATTGGAGAAGGATGTTAACTGGTGTTGAACAGAGGCAACTTGAGTGAAGACTATCGTGTGACAACATTAGGTCAACAGATTGCAGCATTCAGGGTCGTTGACTGAGAAGCTGAGACATGGTAAGTCATTTTTTTTTTATTTGAATGTTTTTTGAAATGGGTCGATAGGTTCATAAAACATTCAAATGAAATTTAAGTGAAACAACCTACAGAACATTTGGAAAATGGGTCGAGAGGTTCATAAAAGTGAAATCAAATTAAAATCGATTTATGTAATGTCAATCAAATCGATTTATTAAAATGCCATATATATATTTTTAAGTCGATTTATAGTCATTGAAAATCGATATGCAAAATCAATGTTTGGCATAAGGTTTGTTATATCGATTTGAGTGGTGTTTTAAAGTACAATCGATCATATTTGAAAAAGGTTGGCACTTTATATTGTAAAAAATTGTTTTAAAAATTGATTGGTAATTATGTAAAATGCTATTTGCATATGTAATAAAGGAAAGGCATTTTATTGGTGAAGGGAATTTTTTAAATAAAAACTTCATTTATTAAAAGTTGCAATTGGAGATTTTTTGTGACACAACATGGCAAAAACTCAAAGTGCTCGATTTGAGATCGAGAAGTTCAATGGAAAAAACAACTTTGAGATCTGGAAAGTGAAGATGTATGATCTACTTGTGTAACAAGGCATGGCAAAGGCATTGTTGGGAAAAGCCAAACAGCCTTACACCATGACAGATGATGAATGGAGTGACTTGGATGAAAGAGCATTGAGCGGCATTCAACTGTGTTTGGCGGATGATGTTTTGTTTAACATCGTGTCAGAGAAAACTGCTGCTGGTTTGTGGACAAATCTTGAAAAGCTGTACATGAAAAAATCCTTAACCAATAGGATTCTTCTGAAGCGACAGTTATATAGCTTGCGCATGAAGGAAGGTACGACAATAACTGATCATATGAATACCTTTAATACTCTCCTGGTGTAGTTAGAAAGTATAGAAGTAAATTTTGAATCAGAAGATAAAGCCGTAACTTTATTATGCTCGTTGCCCGAGTCATGGGATCATTTTGTTACTTCTATAAGTCTTAGTTCATCAGAAACCCTTGAATTTGATGATTTTGTTGGAGCTTTGTTGTCCGAAGAAACAAGGAGGAGCTCAAATTCAAAAACTTCTACATCAAAAGTAATGATGGTCAGAGGTCGTTCTAAAGAAAGACGCTTTAGTAAGCACAACAACTCACATTCAAAATCGAAAGGGAAGAAGAGTAAGGTAAAGTGCTGGTTTTGTGGCAAATCAGGACATTTGAAGGACTGTTGGAAGAGACAGCAAACATCCAAAGGAGACTCTTCGACAGAGAAGAAAGAATCAAACTCGACAGATACAGGTTTGGCATCCATTTCAGGTATGAGTGATGAAGTGTTATCAGTTAGTTTTTCTAATCATGATCAACATTGGCTGTTAGATGCTTATGCATCAAATCACATGTGCATTCATAGAGAATGGTTTAAAACTTATATATCAATCAATGATGGAGCTGTTTACATGGGAAATGATGTCTCATGTAATATTGTGGGAATTGGAAGCATCTAGCTTAAAATGTTTGATGGGACAAATAAAATTCTAACTGATGTAAGACATGTACCTGAACTAAGAAAAAACCTCATTTCACTAGGAGTACTAGACACCAATGGATATAAAACCTTTATTCAAGGTGGAGTAATGAAAGTTTATAAAGGGATTTTACTAGTAATGAAAGCAAAGAAGGTTGGAAATCTTTTTCAGTTAGAAGGAAGAACAGATTCAGATCATGCTTCTACAGTATCTGAAAACGAAAGTAATCCTATTCGTTTATGGCATCAAAGGTTGGGCCATATGAGTGAAAGAGGATTAAAATTTTTATCTGATCGTAAGTTACTTCCTAGTTTAAAATCTTCTAAGTTAGTTTTCTGCAAACATTGTCTATTTGGGAAACAAAGCAAGCAGAAGTTTAAAACTAGAAAACATACTAGTAAGGGAATCCTTGATTATATCCATTCTGATGTTTGGGATCCATCTCCTACAACCTCATATGGAGGATCATCATATTTTGTATCTTTTATTGATGATTTCTCTAGAAAAGTGTGGGTCTACATGTTAAAGAAGAAGTCTGATATATTCATAGTTTTCAAATAGTTTAGAGCATTAGTTGAAAACATCACTGGAAGAACCATTAAATGTTTAAGAACTGACAATGGTGGTGAGTTAACTTCAAAGGAATTTGATAATTATTGCAAGGATGCTGGGATCGAAAGACATAAAACCACTGTATATACTCCTCAGCAAAATGGAGTTGTTGAACGCATGAACATGACTCTTTTAGAGAGAGCAAGAAGTATGCTTAGTAACGCCAATTTGCCGAAGGAATTGTGGAAAGAAGCGGTTTCTATAGCTTGTTATTTGATAAATCGATCACCTTCAACTGCAATAGGATGAAAAATTCCTCAAGAGGTATGGAAAGGTCATCTTGTGATTATTCTAAACTGAAAGTTTTTGGTTGTGATGCATATACTCTAGTTCTGAAACATCAGCATTCTAAATTAGATCCTAAATCAAAAAGATATATCTTTGTTGGATATGGTGATGGTACTAAGGGATACAGGTTGTGGGATCCTACTACTCACAAGATCATCATTAACAGAGATGTTAAATTTAATGAATCTTCACTTGAAAATCCAGATGTAGATGATAAATTGAAACAGGATAATGTATCTAAGCTTCAACACATTCAGTTTGAAACCAGTTCAAATACTAATGATAGTCCTGATGAACAAGTTTCAGATTCAGATCATGAACAAGTTTCAGATGCAGATCATGAACGTGTTTCAGATGCTGATCATGAAGAAGTTCCTACAAATAATAATCAGCAAATTGTGGAAGTACCAGAAACATCTTTAAGGAGGTCCACGAGAATCAAACATCCTCCTAAAAGGTATGATGATTATGTTACTTCAGTTGCTTTAATCGCTAATGATGATGAACCTTTGTGCTATCAGGGAGCTGTAGAAGGTTCTAAGAGTGATAAATGACAAGACGCTATGAAGGACGAGATGAAGGCATTAGACAAGAATGCCACATGGGATCTGGTAGAACTTCCTAAAAGCAGGAAAACTGTGGGACGTAAATGGGTTTACAAATTGAAAAGGGGTGTTGATGATACAGAGGACAGGTACAAAGCAAGGCTGGTCGCAAAAGGTTTTTCTCAGAAAGTAGGTATTAACTTTCATGAGATATTTTCACCAGTTGTAAAAATTGTTTCAATTCAGATTGTATTAGCATTAGTTGCTTTACTTGATTTAGAATTACAATAACTAGGTGTTAAAACTGCATTTTTGCATGGAGATTTAGATGAGGAGATTTACATGGAACAACCGGAAGGGTTTGTTCAAAATCGCAACAAGAAATTTGTCTGCATACTCAAGAAATCATTGCATGGTCTGAAGCAGTCGCCTCGATAGTGGTACAAGAAATTTGATTCTTTCATGATGAGTCAAAACTATATAAGAAGTGAATATGATCATTGTGTTTATTTTAAGAAATTAAGTAATGGCATGTTCATTATCTTAGTGTTGTATGTTGATGATATGCTTTTAGCAAGCAAAAGCATAACAGAGATCAACAGGTTAAAGGCTCAGATGGCTAGGACGTTTGATATGAAAGATCTAGGAGCAGCAAGACAGATTTTGGGCATGAATATTTTCAGAGATAGGAGCAATGGTAAGCTATGGCTATCACAAAAGAAGCAGATTGAGAAAATACTTTTGAGGTTTGGTATGAACAATGTGAAGCCTGTTTCAGTCCCTTTAGCTTCCCATTTTAAGATTTCTTCAATTTTATGTCCTAATACAAATGAAGAAAAGGAATATATGTCTTGAATTCCATATGCCAATGTAGTAGGTTGTTTGATGTATGTGATGGTTTGTACTTGACCAAATATTTCACATGCAGTTGGGGTTGTCAACAAGTATATGGTAAATCCAGGAAAAGAACACTGGTTAGCAGTGAAATGGGTGCTTCGGTATTTAAGAGGCACAAGTGATTATTGTATCACTTATAACAGAGGTAGTGAATTTGTTTGCAGATATGTTGATTCTGATTTTGCAGGTGGTTTGGATAAGAGAAGGTCAACTTCAGGATATGTCTTTACTCTTGCAGGTGGAGCTATAAGTTGGATGTCAAAGCTACAAAACATTGTTGCTTTATCCACTACAGAAGTAGAATACATAGTTGCTTCACATGCTTGCAAAGAAGCAGTTTGGTTGAAAGGTTTGTTTGGTGAGTTTGGTAGGTTACAGGACAACATCGAGTTATTTTGTGATAGTCAAAGTGCAATTCACTTGGATAAAAATACAGCTTATCATAGTAAATCGAAGCATATACCTATCAAGTACCATTTTGTAAGACAGGTTGTCACTGAAAGGGGCGTCTCTCTTGAAAAAGTGCATACAAAGGAAAATTGTGCAGACATATTCACGAAACTAGTTTTGTTAGAGAAGCTACGATGGGGTCTGGTTTCTCTTGGCTTGCAAAAAGATAAAAAATAATATTGGAACAGGGTATCAGGCTAATTGTTGTCAAGGTGGATATTGTTGAGATTTTTTGTTAATTAAATTTGGAGAAAATCTCATGAATGTGACAACAATAGGATTTGTTGCTAAATTAACTCCATTTATTCCTAATGAGAAGTTATTGCATCCTATATTTGTTGTGAGTGAATTTATGATTCAGTTTTCTACTCCCAGCTATAAAAATGTAAGCCCGTAGAGGATATGTGTGATGAGAAGGTGTGAGAAAAAGAATTCCAGATGTGCAAATATGTTGTTGTGATCTCCTGTTGAGTAATAAGATTGTCGATGCTTGTGTTTGGTGGACGTACCCAGATTGGTTGGGTGAACCACATTAAAATATCTATTTTTCATGGTTGAATGTTGTGCGTGTCTTATTTGTTTTAAATTTTCCGTTGTGTTAACTCTAACAAATCTTTGGCATCCAAAAAGGCACACTAGACTCTCATACAAACACCAGAGGTTGGAATCCTTCATATTGATCACCCTGCCTTTCTCCATGGGTGTAATCTCAAGGCGTGAAAATTCACACTCACAGAAATCATATCAAGCTTGAATACAATGAACTTGCATCCCCTAGAGCTTTCATAGATCCTCATACGATGGACGAAAAATAAATGAGTTGTCATCTTGCAGTTGAGATTGCTACATGCAAGGATTAAAGGGATGTGTGGTCTGCATGCCTACCACCATCCAACTCATCCTCGACAATAGACCAACACCACATAACCACTGATTTATAATTCACAATGTTGAGGGAAGGGAAGGACTTATAAAAGAAATTCATAAAGTCCACCAAAAAATGGATTTCTCAGTGACATACCCATGTACTCTTTTGTTGAAGAAAAGGAAAGAGATCTGGATAGGGCTCTTCATGGAATAGTTTTCCATCAAGACTTATTGTTGATGACTATATTTTTAGCTTCTAAGAGACAAGGCTTATTTGCCAGCTTGTCAGATTCCTTGTTTTGAGTTCCTAAAATGTGATAGAAGGCCTTGTTAGGGAAGGAATCCAATATACAGAGAATTATGTGCAATAGAAGACTTAGATGGTTGTTCTTAGGGAGAGAGCCACTTTGTAAATATTGAATGGTAATAAGAGAATCTACTAGGATTGGTATGCTGAAAAATTCCACATCCTTGGGCAATTGAAGACCAAGAAAGAAATCGTACATTTTAGCCAAATTATTCATCTTTTTTCCAAGCCCTGAGGAATATAATAGAATTATTTCTCCTCCTACCACCCCATAAATATATTATATTTTTTATCTGGATATATTTTTTATATTTCTAGGTTACATGTATGGGAAAATCTTGAGAATTTTCCTCTATTTCAAGGATTGTTTTAAAATGTGAACCTTCTTTATAGTACAAGGTCATCTAACAATAAGACTCAAAGTCATTATGATAATATACTCATTATGAGCTCAACATGTCAGTTGTGGGAATTGAACTTGAGTGGGGAGGATAACAATTAGTCCTTCCAAACCCCAAACTAAACCAAATTGACATTTCTTACTTTACATACATATATATTTATTTAATTTTAGCTTAAAAAAATTTCAAAAAGCTGTTTTTATTCATTAATTTGAAAACAAAATAAAAATTTTTAATCTATTGATACCATTGACCAAAAGAGAATGAAAATAAGGAAAAGGAGAAATCATTTGTATGTGGACTTATTTTCCAAAATGAAGACCATACCAAGACAAATTAAATAAAAAAACATTGGTTTTCCCATTGAACTCCAAATAAATGAGTGTGCCTTCAAATAGTTATGGAATATATGTGTGTGTGTGTGTGTGTGTGTGTGTGAATTTTAATTATAATTAGTAGATAAAATGATTGTACGAAAAGGTATAAGCATGCTTTGTTTGTCTGTTTTTTTGTTTTAAACTAGATAAATGATATGGATGACAAGATACTCTTCAAAATTGTTTCCAACTCCAACCATAACCATTAGTGTTTCAAGTAAGGATGATATCAAAATGTCAAATGTTGTATAAATAATTGAGAAATATAGAGATATGTCATCTTATAAAATATTGAAAATTGGGCATAGAATAGGAAGTGACTGGATGCTCTATTAAGATGCTTTGTCGTAAAAAGGCCACTATTTCTAAACCTGTGGGCGAAAGTCTAGCCATGCTGGCCACACTAAGTTTTGGTGTGGCCTAGGATGAGTGTGATCCCTAAGTGATTTTAACTGGCATTGGCTTAAACGCTCCTGGATAGATGTTACTCAATCGACAGAATATCCAAAATTTTCCTAACAATCACTGATCTATATTCTTTTTCTATCCACGAAAAATTTTCTTTTCTTCAAATCGTTTGTTCACGTAATGCTGTGAGTTGGAAAAAGAGAATTGATTCCTGATGACGTACTTGGTGAAAATGTGTGAGATAGAGAGAGAGCGAGAGAGAGATAGAGAGAGAGAGAGAGAGAGAGAGAGAGAGAGAGAGATTAAAAAGACTTTGAGAGTTGAGGGGTGCACTATGTATTTTTTTGATTGTTCCCTATGTTGGGATTACTTTTTTGTCTAGTCCTATGTTTTATTTGGACCATATTTTTTTTTGCGGGCCATTTTTGCTAAACTACATAGGACATTATGTTTTTCCTATGAGTGTTGAAGTGAGGCTGAGGTGCATTTTCTATTATATTGATTCTTAACAGGTTTTTCCTACTAGTATTTGTTATAGAATCCATTCTACTATGTACTAAGTATCAAGTCTATGGTGATTAAGAATCACTTCTATGTAAAAATTTCTCATTAGTAAATAGCCTATTTCCACTAGATAACTATGTATAAACAATCTCATTAATGAATGACAATTTTGTTTTTTTCTTTTGAAAAAAAAATATTGATAACCTATTTCCACTGGATAACTATGTACGAGAAAATTGATACTTAGGTTTTTAGTTTCAATAAAATTATTTAAAAATTTGAATAAAATAAGAATTTAAACAATGATGTGATTAAAGTTTCATTATAATTATTTAACAACAACCCAGTGCCTTCTTGTCATCTTCATGTCCCCACCCACTCAAAATTCCAATTCTACAGATGCATTCTACTTTATACGTGATTGAACACCACCCATAAAGATTCTTCCGATGTTATTCCATCTCATGAAAGACCACCACCCACCCTATTCTTGTAATACAAACCACAAAACAAAAAAACTGAATCTCTTTAGGTGATACAAGATAGAGTGTTGAACTAGGACAATGCATCAAAGCAAGGGGTTGTTGGTCCAAATAAATGTGTTCTATGTGGAGTTGAGGAAGAAAATGTTAACCATTTAATGGTTGATTGTCCCTATTAGGGTCGTATAATTATAGGAAATCTGATGATTTAGATATTATTTGTGGCTTTCATGATGAAGCTTTTGGCTTGCTGACTCACCCCGCTTCCTCTCCATTTTTCATCATCCTTTACTCAGCTTCCTTCTTTATCACCCACTTTCCTTGTTAATTCATTTGAATATTACCCCAACATAAGCCAAATACCTGCTTCAAGTCATTAATAATAAGTTTGTTTGACAAAAAGGTTATATATTGCAAAGCTTCTGGTTTTGGATTTTATTGAAATTCGCATAAAACCTAAGCCTGAAAGCTTAGCTCCCGCTCCATCTCCATGCGACCTACATTCACAATATCTAAGGCTAGCACACCTAACACCAAGCACAAGTGGGTAGCCTTGGGCTTATTTTTCCGAAACACAATGTAACTATGGGCTTCTATAAACCATCATGAAGAACGTTCCCTTGTGAATGTAGGATAAATCCCATAAAATAATATTTATATATATATATAATCCCTCCTTTTACCCTTTACTTCACAAAATTCTATTAATATAAAGTTTTGGACTTTATATTAATTTCTCTACGCAAGCCTATACTACCTCTCCTCCCTGCAAAGTCAACCGATGGCCCACCCCGCACTAAGAATTAAACCCCCTTCATTTTTATTTGCCTCGAGATTTGTAAAAATAAATGAATGGTTAAAATTCCATATCGCGTGCTTAGCTCATCCAACACTTAACACTCAAAAAGCAGGCGAGATTAGTGGTTTACCCAGCACACATTTTTGCTACGTGGTAGCCCCACGTTATATCGCGTCCTCTAAAAAATACCACATACCACTTCAAAGTGGTGCGATAAACCATTAATTGTTTTGGTTTTGAATCTTATAAATGTTACGGGAATATAGGGTGGATTAAGTTCAAGTGAAATACAAAGATATGAGAATGCGGTAATATTTCAGAGCTACGGGTGAAACCATACTTGAGGTAAAATTATATAGCTATAGGCAATATGAGGCTAAGGTTGTGGAATGAGATTCAAAGGTAAAATGGTTTTACAGTGACACATGAAGTAAATTCAAGGATGCCATGAATTTATTAGAGAAAATAAAAGAGAAAATTTCACATGAAATTAATGTACAGGGGAAGCAAAGATAGCATTCATGTAAATGCATTTCAAGATAGAAGATTAAGGTGAAATCAATTTACAAGCATGGTGAAATCAAGTTACAGGTGTAAAATCGTGTTGCAAGTGAAAGTAAAAGAGTAAAGTGAGAATACTCTTCCAATCATGTTGGGTAGCATTGGCCCTGCATAATGGTTTTCCACCCAAAAATAATGTAAGATGAGTTAGCCTGGCCATGGTCCACGTACCATTGAAATGTATAAATAGAGCAAGGCTCTATGGGTAGAAGTCAGTTCTGGAATATGTACTTTTGATCTAGAATGTAATGGGTTTATGAAAAAAGAAGTATTTGAGAGTCTGTAAGTCCAAGTCAAGGGTGTTGGTAGAGAGATAGAGGCTCTGCAATTGTGTGTGCAGAGGCCTGGTAGAGTCCACAGCTGTGTGCGTGGACCCTTGCAGCTGAGTGCACAGGGCGGATGTGGTTGTACTGAAGAGAAGGTCAATAAAGATAAGAATTGCTAAACCATTCTGTGTTTTCTTGCGGATATATCTATTGTTTATGTTCTGGATGTATGCATTATCTGGTATAATTTCATGCACGGGGTTTTAAAGTTAAATGTTTTCTTAAAGATTGTAATAAAAAGATTAGATCTGTAATAAATTTTAAGAAAGTGCGTCTGCGCGGATCTACGTGGAAGCCTGATAGCAGTACAACGTGGTGCGAGGCTGCCTACGGTTCGCGACCCCTCCAAACCACATATAGACATCCCAAGTGTGCGTAAACCTGGTTCCAACACCCTCCCATACTACCTTGGGTGAGACTTCAGTCCGCGCTCCACGGACTGTTGCCGAAAGGACCGGTAGTGCGGGATTTATTTGGCTAATACACTTCTAAAACCTGGGTCAGGCCCCAACAAGCGAACAAATGGTTCCATTGCTGGGATTGGGATCTACCTAAGGGATATCTAATGTCAGGATGCTGGAACCCTATGAAGAAAGAACTTGAGGATTGGTTGGATCAGAAGCTTCACGAGTTCGTGGTTCAAGAAAATAGAAATCCGCGGATATCAGAGGAAATATGGCAGGATCTGTTAAAAAATTATATATTACAGAGAAATGGAACACATAAAATATTGTAGACATATAAATATAGAAAACGTATAAAACAAGAGAGACACAGATATACGTGGTTGACCTAGTTTGGGCTACTTCCAGAGAGAAACAGCCAATCCTTCTTTTATTATATTATCCAGCAAACTGAAGAGATACAACCTACAACAGATCCTCTGTAACTCCCTCTTCGCTCTTAATCTCCTCTCTCTTCTTCACTCAGAATACAGATATGATAGATGCAATATAATTCCCTCATATATAGTGAAGGGTTGCCTTCTAGGGAAAAAAACCCTAAATTAAATACAACTTCTACCGTCAGATCATTCGCCTAATGAACGTCCCAGATTGACTAGAAATTACTAGACTTTTACAAGGAAATTTTACATCTGTTTTTAGCTTCGAGGGTGCTGCCCCTGAGCCCCCGCCAGGGAAAAGCTGGCCCCCAGACCTCCTAGCCGGGGGGGATTGGCCCCCCCAAACCCCCATAGGGGGGACAAGTCTCCCCCACACTCCCCCGCATGGAGGGGTGTAAAATCTTCCTAGGGTATACATATGCCTGAGACCTTTGAATACAGAAGATAATCAGGCTCCACACCCAACATGATCATTACATATACATAGAGATCCACGAGATCTTCTTCACGTCATTCTCGAAAGAGTTCTATGAGTGTATTGCGTGACTAGCTGACAACGTGGGAAGGTGCAGACTAGATCAACCCATTGTGTGGACTCTAGAATTGGTGCGCAGGCTATAAGCATCTGAAGACAAAATCACACGCGTAGTAGATCATTGGTTGGATCGAATAATAAGAGGGTTTATCACTAAGTTCGTGATAGACATAACTATGAGTTATAGTGAAGTAGAAAGGCGCTTTCTCCAAGGACCACGGGGTAAGTACATCAAGTCGTTGAATAATTGGATTAAAATGTTGTTATGTGAAAAACAGATTATGCACATGATCCGAATCAGATCCATGAACGACTGTCGAAGAACCTTGAATGTATCGAGATGAAACAAATCTTTAAAGAATCCAAAATAGCATCAAAAACACCCTGAACTAGTGGCAATGGCGGCCTACATGGAACGACGAGGACCTCAATCAAAGCATGCTAACCGAGGCCCATGGAGACTGCGCGGGAGGTCAAAGTAGCCCCTGGGAGCCCCGGATCAGGAAAAGGAGGTGATTTTCGATGCGCGATCACGCTAACGCTGGGCGAACAGGGCCAAAGTGGGAAAGCCCAAGCACTCGGTCACGTGGGGGGAACCAGAGGACTGCTAGCGGAAAAGGTAAAAGTGCTAAAGTACAAAGGCGGGACCTACGCTCTGGAATTCGGCGGTTTTATTGGGACGCCCTTGAATGGTAAGAGGTTTTGGACAGGAGCGGAGTGATTCCATACACCGATCGACGCGTGGCGGCAGAGGTGAGAGAAAACTGCCGTTGATCGCACGCTATCGGTCGAGCAAGTCAACCGCGCTCGACGTACGCATGATGTGGGATATTGAGGAGCCTAGATCAGATGGCTGAGATTGCGCCCGATGGAAAGAAGCAGAATCAACAGGGAATTAAGCCGCATCCTAAAGGTATTTGGAGTCCGTTTGACTGCCACGGTGGAGGAAGAACACATCCACAATGTAACTGAAGAAATGAACTGACGAAGCATGCTGGCACCAATTAAATGGGGACACATGGCCACTCCCTAGGCATTCATGCTGACGCCGAACAAGGAACTCCAAGTGCAGCTGCAAAAGGAGAATTGACGTAGGCGGGAGAGGAACCGAATAGGAATAGGGATCAAATGGCTAAAGCCAGGAACAGAGACAGTCGAACAAAAATGGGAGAGAGTTGATTGGGAACCCACATTGAGAGGGGTCCAAGCGACAAAAAAGAGACAGGGAACAGTGAACCCGGAGAGGAGGACAAAATACAAAGAACAGTAAAGCCAAGCAGAGGAGACAGAGGGCCGAGCTAACCACAGGAAGCATCGAGCACCAGAGAGCTTGAAGATTCAAGCCTTGCCATAGAGGAATCTATCTGAACTGAGCATCGCTTTTGGCTCTTTCCACTGTAGACCAAGGGTCATAGAGCTGGTAGGAAGAAAAAGAGTCTGTGAACTCCGAGTGGCTTGGGTGATCCAAGAACCACCATGCCAAGCAAAATCTGCTTCAGGAGAACTCATATTGAGTCCCTGTATTGTAATTTCTCTGCTGAAAGACACAATAAAACAAGGCCACCACTGAAGCTGGACCAGAGACGTAACCCTGGAGAATAGGGTGAACTCCTTATTAAAAATTATTTGTGTCTTTACGTTGCTTACTATATTTCTCTGTTATCTCTCCACTTATTTTATGTGTATTGGCAATCTGATCGATCCGTTGTTTCAATAACACATAACACACACACACACACACACACACACCGGCACATGAGTCTGTAATACCTTTTGTTTAATAATCTTCAATTGATGTCACTCATAGGGTGATTATCTGATCAAGTGGTACCAGAGCTCTAGGCTGTAGGGTTAGACAAGCTTGTGTTGGTTTAGCTGTCAATGCTCACTAGATCAAAGCTCAAATTAGGAGGAGAGTTGGCCGAAACTAATCCTGAAATTGGGAGAGTCTATCCTCGGAAGACAATGTCAGAGGAAGGTTCTATGGGGCCAGACCCTCAATTCATAGAAAGTTTCCTAACTATAAAGTCTATGGTAGAAGAAATGTATAGAGACTTCATGAAGCATAAGGATGAAGATTCATCAGGTTCTAAACAAGACAAAGGAGAGGATGAGTCTCATTCCCATGTTTTATAGCTCCAAATCTCACTATTATGGTTTGTGATGCTGCACTCATGGCCTAGGGCAACCCCTCCTTCCAGACCTGGTCCAAAATCTAAAAAACAGTGTTTTATTCCCTGTACGCGACATTGCCCTGAGTTAAACGCGTGTATACGCGGGTTCATACTTACCCAACCCGCGTATATGTATTAAAACACTTAAAAAAATATAAAACTCCTTATTTTCGAGCGGAGATCGCGGCTTTTACCTGCTGAACACCTGTTAGTGCCCGTGGCCTCAACTGTCCCCAACCAATTCCTAACTAAAAAACTACTTTGGAATTGGTATAAAATGACATCAAAGGGGAGGCCTAAAGGAGAGGAGAGAGTATAGAGAAAGGTTATTATACCGAGATTTCCCCTGATCAGGTCTGAAGACCCTTGTGCCTTCTTCACTTCCCCCATCTTGTACAAGAAACCCTTGTTTCCTTGTGATTTGATGTTCATCCCTTAGTCATGACATCTTGGAGTGAGTATTGGAAGGTGACCTACTAGAGGCTTGAGGCGGGACGGATCCAGAAGGAGGCTGAGCTTTGAGCCTGCAGAAGTGGTTCAGGTGATATTGCTCTTTTTTGTACTATTCTATTTGTCTAATAAAGAAACACGTCTTGTTCCCGATATGCTTCTTTCTTTATGTTAATGATGTTCATGTTTGAATTTCATGTATGAATGGATGTCTAAAAGTTTATAACTAAATCCTTTCTTGTATAACATAAAGATGATTTTCATATAAATCTTTGTCCATATACTGCTACATTCTTTGGAATTGTTGGTTTTGCAGGGCAAAGGAGCGGAAGGGATGCGAAGAAGGGTTTGGACCCTTGAGGAACTACCCGAACGTAGGACCTGAGGTACATCCTTCTTACTTTAGAAATAGCGTTTTCTAGCATAATGGTTGTGTGTGTGCATGTTTCTTGATTTAGACAACTTTCAGTCTGCTAGGGTTCCACCCAAGGGCCTTAGGGGATAAAATCCCTCAACAGAACTGGCGACTCCACTGGGGAACAACACTCTTGTTGTTCCTAGTTGGGCGTTTTTCAAGCCTATCAGGGCTCAGTAGCTTGCTGGTTTATTGTTATTGGCTGGTCTGTTTCTGACTTCTGAGTGTTACAAGTTTCTTGAGTCTCTTTTTTATTTTTCCTGAAATATTATATACACGCTGTTTTGTTTAGTTACAGAGGCGTATAAACGCTTGTTGTCTGAAGTGAACCCGCGTATACGCAGGTTTCCTCAGAAATAGTCGCGTATACACGCAGTCTGCACTGAATACAGTCGCGTATACCTGACAACTTTCAGGATTTATAAATCTTTTTGTCTCTGGAGTGTGTCTGGTGCTTTCAGTCAGTTTTAAGCAGTCATCTTTTTCAGTATCAGTTCTCTGTTTTACAACAAGCATCCTTACTCCGATTTCTCTCTAATTGTAAGGAGTTTTGGTCTTGTTTTATGTTTGCAAGTGTCATCATCTTTTTGCTAAAAACACGCAAGATTTCCTGATTGGAATCTTGGCTGCTCTGAGTGATCAGAGAAAAAAGATTGTTATCAATCTTTGTGTTCAACTTTGCTTCTTGGTGACTTTTGGTTTGCTTAACGAAATCGATTTTTATGACCATTTACTTCTTTGTTTCATCAAAGTTGTCATTTTGATACTTTCTTGAAACCGTCTTTTTGATCCTTTTTGGTCTTTGTTACCAAAGCTTTCCTTGCTGCCTTCGATTGTCAAAAAGCCTTTTTGAGCACACTTGTTTTTTGTAGAGTTTTCATTCTTTGTTGGGTGTCAACTTGCAAAAAGTGTTTCTTGCTTGTTTCAATCGTGAAGTGTCGGTTTTTGTTGAGAGAATTTTCAAAAAGACCTTTTTGTTGCTACTTTCAAGTGAACTTTTTTGAAAAGTTTTAGTTTTGCTTTCTTGAATTTTCTTTTCATTTTGTTTCCTTTTTCTGAATGAAAGTGTTTTTTGTTATCTTGAGTTTTGCTTTTAGTATTTAGACGAATTGTAGCATCTTTGATTCCATCTAAATATTGTAAGTGGCAAAAAGGAAATTTGATAAACAAAAGCAACTTTCATTTCTTGTTAGAGTAGTTTTAATCTTGCATCGAGCATTTAGTCTTGCATTTAGGACAAATTTGCATCTCTTTGGCATAAAATAGATTTGTTATCTTTTGAGTGTGGAGTATGCATGAATAAGAAAAGAAAATGAAAAAGTTTGTTTCAATAGAAGTTTCCTCTTGAACCCAGTAGAAGATTACTTTTCATCGAAAAACAAAGACAAAAAGTGCATAAGCATATAGTTTAAGTTTTATTAATCTTTTTGCGTCAAAAACACATCATCAGTTTCACTTCCACTACCTCTTGACCTAAAAGAACAGCCTTTAAAAAATCAAGCGCTAATAAAATCAACTAGAACTGTTTTATTTTACACAAACAAGTTTTAGGATTTTAGGGCCTTGGAATAGGCGAGTGGAGAGTTAACTCTCCAAGGCCACATCAAAAGTCAAAACATAGGAGTCTGATTAAAGAGAGAAAATCCAATAGTATTAGGAAGACCAGGAAAGCTTCGGATCTGGGAGTTAAGCGGGAGGGTCTGTGAAGACAGGGAAGAGAGATACCCCCTCTCATACTTGTCCGAACTTACCTCAAGACCGTTCCGCCTGGCTTCTGTGACGAGTTGGTATCCTTAGTTGCCACTCCTAGGAAACTACATAGGTGGCTGCGGAGGGGAATCTCATGGCACCTGAGGTCGACGTTGTATCACTCTCAACAACACTACTGGAGGGCACACTTGCGAAGCTTGGGGGCTTGCACCGGCGCAGACTATTGTTAGGAGGTCAGCGTAACTTCCTTTGATACCTTCGCTGATAGGCCTGGGTCCTCATCACCCCAGACTATCTTCGGAAGGCCCTTTATTTTCCACTTTCTCGTATTTTGGTGTCCAGTCCTAATCACCTGGAGCGGAAATACTTGAAAGTTGTTTTGATTGGCTGTATCTTTAGGGACTTTTAGTGGGTGCTCTGTGCTCTTAGTCGGCTTAGCTTTAAATTTTTTGAGTCTATAGTTAGATTTCTAAACAAAGAATTCAAAGTGGCTAACCGATCTCCCAAACGGTCTCGTAGACTTCGTGGTCTCTCGCCACCAAGTACAGAGCCTTCTCTGAGAAGGCGTAGAGGCAATAATACTGGTGGGTTTCGTCCCACTGCAATTGACGCATCGGGGATTGATCTTCCCCTCGGGGGAAATAGTATTGAAGCAACGCCTGGTACTTCCATAGAACAAGAAAGGAACCCACTAGTTCCTTCTCAAGTTCCCTTACAAGCGGAAGATAGTATTGAGGTAGAATAACTTTCAGAGTCGTTAGCGGCTCCGAATTCTCCCCTACCATCAAATTATCCACACGTATTGCAATACGTTGGAACTCCGTCGCAAAGACCGGCAAGTCCAGGTTACGCTACGCGCTTACCTTCGATGACCACTATGGGAAGCATGGCTTCTACTAGTGCTACGACTGCACAGACTCCTATATTTGTGCAAGGAGGTGGAACTATTTCCATCCCCTCTGTCTCGTTATTCGGATATTTTACTAGCACGTCTATTGTTGGGTCTACCTCCGTTCCGTCTACGAGTGGAAGTTCCCAAACAAATGCTTTCGGTTCTGGGTACTTCCCATTTTGTGCCCAATCATCGGGCATTCCTTCAGCTCCGTTCGGGGCTGCCACGTCCACAATGAGTGCGTCGGCTTCGTTCCAAGGTTTTCCATTTGGAAGTGGTCATATACCACATTCCAACCCTACGGTAGGATCTATGCCTTTTTCTTCAGTAGGAACAATGTTAGGGATGTGGTCCCAAGACTATAGGACAAGTTAGTGGTGAGCTCCCATTAGATTTACAAGGTAAATCAAGCTAAAAGTGGTAGTGTGGAGAAGCATAAGGCCATATTTGTGTCCTGCGGATTTTTACAGGTAGAGGGGATTGACTATGATGAGACCTTCGCTCATGTTGCAAGGTACTCATCGATCAGATCTATATTGGCACTTTCAGCATGGATGGGTTGGAAGATACATCAGATGGATGTAAAAATAGCCTTCCTTAATGGCATGATTAAGGAAAAGGTGTACATAGAGCAGCCTAAAGGTTTTGAGATCTTCGATCGTGAGTCGCATGTGTGCCAGCTCAAGAGAACATTGTATGGGCTGAAGCAAGCACCTCGTGCTTGTACACCAAGATAGGTAGCTACTTCACCCAGTTGGGTTTCATGAAGAGTGAATCGAATGAAAACCTATACCACATAGTGGTGGAAGGTAAATTGTTGATCAATGTACTTTATGTTGATGATATCATACTGACAGGCGATGATCAGTTGATCAAATCTTGCAAGGAGGACCTTGCAAGAGATTTTGAGATGAAAGACATGGGGCTCATGCATTACTTTCTAGGCATGGAGTTATGGCAGGGTGATGGGGAGTTGTTTGTGTCTCAGGACAAGTATGCCAACAATATACTCATGATATTATGCATGGAGAGTAGCAAACCCATGGAGAATCCTTTAGCAGGTAACTAGTGAAAGGAAGATGCTACTTTGGGGAAAGTAGTGGAAGCTACTATTTACAAGCAGCTTGTGGGTTCACTCATGTACTTGGTGAACACATGACTGGATATGTGATATGCAGTTAACCAGCTTAGTCAAGCGTGGTTAGGCCTACCAAGCTATATTGGAAGGCGACAAAGCATGTGTTGAGATACCTCAAGGGCACTTCTCAATATGGGTTGTGGTACAGATGGATAGAGGGAGTGAAGCTTCAAGGCTTCACTGATGAAGATTGGGCAGGGATTCCATCAGACAGGAAGAGCACACCAGGAGGTATCTTCACTATTGGGTCAGCGGCAATTTCTTGGTACAACAGGAAACAGAGATCAGTTGCACTGAGTTCGACAGAGGTAGAGTACATGGCTACGAGTCAACTAGCATGTGAGGCCATCCAGATGAGGAAGATCCTGGTTGGCTTGTTTAGTCAGTAGATGGATCCAACTGTGATTTACTGTGATAATAAGAGTTGTATCAAACTCTCTGAAAAATTAGTTTTTTATGATCGGTCCAAGCATATTGATATCTGATATCATCATCTCAGAGATTGTGAATTGAGGTGGATTATGTTGTTAGAGTACATTCCCACGGAGGAGCAAGACGTTGACATTTTGACAAAAAGCATTGTCAAGATATAAATTCGAGTTTTATAGAGACAGGGTCATGGTAGCTGATACTCCCTTTCTTGTTGAGAGGGAGTGTTCAGAAATGGAAACAAGAGATTCCAGTTTAATTTGTCCTTGAACTAAACTCAGAATTAAAATTGAATTCTATTCTCATAGCAACTTGTAAATAGTTAATTAAGTTTAATTAACTTAATTATCTTAGGAATTTCGAGTTGGAAGTCTTTATGTAGTCAGGTATATGTTCTCCCTAAGTTTTAGGGGTCCAGGATGAATTTATTTGAGTTGAAATTAGATTAACTCAGTTTAATAAGTTATGACCAGTTAAACTAGTTCTAACTAGTAGAGGATTAGTTGTCAGTTGGTGCACTAGTGCATCCATAGGTGCTACTCCATCTAACTGAAGAATACCTCATGAGAAACTCATGCATTTCAGTTCAAAGAAAGACCTAGGTGAGACTAGAGTATGGGGATAGTGTACTGTATGATTTTCTAAGTTGTAAATATCATGCATGCAATAAGGAAAAGGACCTAATTAGTATTGCACAGTTTTGGAAGCATGAATTCCCTTTAAATATGGGCTATTCATCATAGGAATTGTGCAAGGAAATAGGGGCTTCGCAAGCAGTGGAAATTCGTTAAGTGTTGGCTAAGAGCAAGCTTGTGAGGTAGAGAGTTGAGCATACTTGGGTGGAATTATTCTTGTGAGAACAAGCTTCGTAACTTCACTCATATTTTTTATTAATTCAATACAGATAGTCAGGGTTTTGAGCAGTGCCTTTCCCCGAAGAAACTTATTGTGTTATGTGCCACTGATTTATCTTGTTCTTGTTCAATTTGTTTTCATTGATCTATTGGCTTCCATTGGTTGAAAGAAGAAGTAGATTCTTGTCTTTTTCTTTAGTACATGTCATGAGCTTATGAATCTACAGAAAAATCTACATGGTTGTCGTCATGCATGAGATCATAGCATGCATTGTTGACATAGCCTTGCATTGATGACTATACCTTAGCAAGAATGATGGTTGCATGGTCTTATGCTTAGATGTTACATTTCTATTTGTTGATTATGATTATTTTATACATGTATCACGTTGATTTGTTGATATTGCAGATGAGGTATTCTCCCCAAATTATGTTAAGGTACGTTGATTTATTGTGATTCAGTTTATCTGACATATTATGCATTTCAGGAAAGAGATCAAATATCTAGAAAGGTGGTGGACTACATAGAATCTCCCTATGAATCAGATGGGCAGCGTAGTGTAGGGAACTCTTCTAATTTGACAGACACATTGACAATCCTGGAGGAAGAAATAATGAGTTGTAAGGCCGATAATGACACGATCATGAAAGCACAAGAGAAACAAGCAGAGGTTAATACTATACCTCTTCAGAGTTTGACAGACTTGTAGTGAAAAGGGCCACTTCAGATCAACCATGGACATGAGGATAGAATTAATGGGGCATATGGCAATAGGTCTCCTGGTAGACACATTTTCAAACAGATCTGACATGGTGAGAGATGGCAGGCTGTTGGACACTCTGGATAGGAAAGGTGATGGATACCAGTATTATTCTAGTTCTAGTTCTGATAAACATCATGATCATCATCGCTATTGTTGCAGAGGTAAATCCCCTCTGCGGACAGAGGTGGATCCCACTAGCCCCCAAAGGGGTCTAGCAACAATCAATCACGCTGCATGCAAGTTTCTAGCTATATAATTTAAAAGTCGATCTAGGAGACCAACCTGGGATCCAACGCTTGTTTGTTGTGGGGGAAGTGTCGCTCCTATCCTCTATCTCCGGCCGGTCGCTATCCGCGCATAGATACCTGCACAAGTGAAGAATAAACCACAACAAGCATAAAATCCAAAAACATACAGCTATGTACCAGTCAAGCAAGATACAATTCACATATCACCGATGTAACACATGAATGAAACCATAATGACAGTCGCTTTGCATTAAAGAAATGAGAGAAGAGATTACAACCACTTAAGGCTTGACACTGTAAAACTCCTCTAGCTGGGTGGGCAGTCAGTCCGACACGTCTTGCAAAATCACTTTCTCTCTCAACGATCCGGCAGCATAACCTTACTTTCAACTTTTAGCTCAA
>APFE031008740.1:6753-73795 GCA_000404065.3 Pinus taeda
ACTACTTGCAATTACATTGGATGCTTGTACCTTTTAAAAAAAAATCATTTTCTATTTTTGTATTTTATTCTCTTCTCAGTTAGAGAATGTAAATACATTGTATGTATATTTCGGTTATGCACCATAACTTTATTAATTTGTGATTATTTCCAATTGAAATGGATCTAGCTTGTAATTCCATTCTAAGATTTAATTTACCTTAAAAATGTAGGAATTTATAGGGTAAGTTCCTTAGACAGAACACTAAAGGATACCACTCACAAATAGATCATAGATCAATACACCAATATTGTTTACATGGTTAAAACCCTGAAAGAGGGAAACAGTCCATAGCCTGAGCCAATGTGGCCACTTCAAGCAATTTATTAATAAAAGAATGAAAATTTACATAAGCTTCTCTCATGAACGGTTACCCTACAAATGACCCTCCATGCTCTTTAAATAGAGATTATGGACAAATCGGGTGTTAAGCCACAGATAAAATGTCGGTGATACCTAGGAGAGAATGAAAAATTGGATCACTACATATCATGACTGTAGGATTGTAAGTTACAAAAGTACATAGTAAAGAAACACACTTTACCTAACTCTACACTAGACCAAGTTATACTTAACTATTTCCTATGTGTCGGAATATCCTAACATCCCCCCTTAGGAACAACTTGGGATAGGATTTAAGGATGCACAAATATGACACAATAGGAGAAGGAAGGAGGGACTAGAGCCTATTCCCCCTTAGTGACAACTTCCTGAACTCCAACCATAAATCGAAGTTTAGTAAACTTTGCCTCTGTGAGACCCTTTGTAAAGATGTTTGCAACTTGATCATCAGTTGAACAATATTGCACTCTAAGAACATGGTCATTAATGAGCATTCTGATGAAGTTCATGTGCATTTCAATGCGTTTGTTGTGTTCATGTTGGACTGGATCTTTGCATAGTTGAATGGAACATTTATTATCACACCACAATGTAGTCGGATGCTGCTGCTGAAAGCCAAATTCTGATAGGATCTGACAAAGCCGCAATGCTTCCTTACTAGCTTCTACGGCACCATGATACTCCGCTTCTGCTGAAGAAAGAGAAATGACACTTTGTTTCTTGCAAGCCCATGTAATAGGTCCTAAACGAAGTGTGAAGACATGACCTACAGTAGACTTCTGATCATCGGGGTCACCAGCCTAATCAGAATCAACGAAACCAACCAATAGAGGAGATGGTTCTGCACTGTAATGAATCCAAAACTAGACTGTACCTTGAATATAACAAATTATTCTTTTAGATTCTTTACAATGACTTTCATGTGGGTTTTTCATAAACCGAGCAATAAGACCAACATCAAAGGAAAGGTCAGGACGAGTATGGGTCAGACACAAAATGTTTCCTACAAGATAATAGTATAAGGTAGCATCAAATTCAAGGGAAGTACAAGTGACTGAAAGTTTGGCTCTAGACTGAAAGGGAGAAGGGGTTGGCTTACAGTATTCCATGTGAAAATGGCATAGAATATCACACACATACTTGGACTGGGAAAGGGGAATAATTTCCTTGAATTGCAAGACTTGAAGACCAAGAAAATAATGCAATAATTTGTCCTAAGTTTGTTATTTCAAACTTCTTTTTAAGGCTAGACATCACATGGTTGATAAGGTTGGGATCACTACCAGTGAGGATAAGGTCATCAACATAAAGAACAAGAATGATAAGTGACTTTCCCACTTTCTTGGTATAGACAGTATTGTCAGAATGACACCTAGAAAAGCCAAATGCTAAAAGAAACCTATCCATTTTGGCATACCAAGCCCGAGGAGCTTGCTCGAGACCATAAAGGGATTTTTTAAGCTAACATACAAGGTTGGAGTCTGTTTGTATAAATCCAATAGGTTGTTCCATATAGATTTCTTCATGCAAGTCCTCATGCAAGAAGGCAGATTTAACATCCATCTGATTGACTTCCCATTTGAAAGAGGAAATAAGGGAAAAACCAAGGCATATAGAGTTCATTTTGGCAATAGGGGAGAAGGTTTCAGTATAGCCAATGCCTTCAACTTGTGAAAAACCCTTAGAAACAAGACGATATTTATGTTTATCAACTTTCCCATCTGGTCCATAATTGGTTTTGTAAACCCAGTTGCATCTAACAAGTTTTCGTCCCTTTGATAGAGGAACAAGTTCCCATGTATCATTTGCCAATAATGAATGATATTCTTCATTCATAGTTGTGTCTCAATTTGGATGGCCTGAACCTTCTGTAAATGTGTGAGGATCATAATTCATTAAAGCTTGAGCTAGTAAAGAAGAGGCTTTATCGAACTAAGAACATGTACAACACTGATTTGTAGGATCACTTACAAGATCACCTGCTGCATCCCGAGTAGCACTGACCCATTTTGGAAGCTGAGGAGCTGAAGGAGGATCTTGAGAAGGTGGGGAAGGATTTTCATCCTCGCTTTCATCATTTGAAGAAGAAATATTTTCAAAAGTAGAAGAGATAGAGAGAGGTGGCACATTCGCCAAACTAGGCTCGTAGGCCGATAGATTTTCAGCAAGATTTACATCTCTTGTAATGATAACATCTTTGGACTTAAGTGGAATGAGTCTATATCCTTTGACATCTTCAAAATATCCAACAAAAATACATTTTTCACTCTTAGGTTATAAAGCTTTTGTTTCTCATCTGGAATATGGGCCCATGCTTCACTTCCAAAAACATGAAAGTGACTTACATCTAGTTTAATTGAGCTTCATACTTCTTCTGGAGTGATATTATTTAAAACCTTAGTAGGAGTGTGATTTACTATTAATTTGCACAGTTAATTGCTTTTGCCTAAAAATTAAGACTAAGTCCTTTAGATTGAAGCATACAATTAGCCATTTCCTTTAAGGTGTGGTTCTTCCTTTCAGCCACACCATTTTGTTATGGAGTATATAGAACAACATGTTGCATCTAAATTCCATTCTCAGTGAAAAAGTTGTTGGATTTTTTGTTAACATACTCTCCGCCATCATCAAATATTAGCTTAAGAATTGGATGTCTAGACTGTTTTTCAGCAAAGGCCTTAAAGGCCAAAAACATGTTAAATACTTCACTCTTGAGTTTTAAGAAGTATACCCAAGTGCATCTAGAGAAATCATTAATGAAAGTTAAGAAATACTTGTAGCCAGAGAATGAAACAACTAGAAGTGGACCACATAAATCACTATGCACAAGCTGTAAAGGGGTTGAGGCATGCCAAGGGGCACGTTTTTCAAAACTATCTCGATGATGTTTTTCGAGTACACATCTGGAACAAAAACCATCTCTGCAAGATACCATGGGAATACCGGTCACCATATTTGCTTTATATAGATTCTGAAGG
This sequence comes from Pinus taeda, assembly GCA_000404065.3. Classification (NCBI taxonomy): domain Eukaryota; kingdom Viridiplantae; phylum Streptophyta; class Pinopsida; order Pinales; family Pinaceae; genus Pinus; species Pinus taeda. The sequence continues at coordinate 10,113 of APFE031008740.1, forward strand.
GCATGATAGTTTAAGTGACCAAATCGCTCATGCCAAAGTTTGCTTTCTTCATTGTTATGAGCAACAAATGCTGAGGGAAGATTTGATTACCCAAAGTTGTTAAACTTGTACAACCTTGTAGAATCATTAGTAATGCTAGTAGGTATAATCTATCTAGGATCTCTTAGGTCCTTAATTACAACATCGTGAGGTTAAAATTCAACGATTTTACCTTCACTTGAATGAGTTATCTAATATACAGATAGAAGGTTGCAGGATAAGGTTGGAACACATAATACATCATTAAATTGACCATTGTCTATATGAACAGTTCTTGTTTCGACAACACTAAGAGATCTATCATCACCAACATATATATTTTTGGCGTTACAATCATTTAAAGAAGAAAACAAGGCTTTGTTTTTGGCCATGTGATAAGAAGCTCCAGAATCAATGAGCCACTCATGAGAATTAGAAGAAGAATATACACTTAGTTCATATCTAGACCAAGATGTTTGACAACCACATGCAAAAAGTTCTATTCCTGAAGATGAAGTTGAAGTTGAAGAGTGCTCCAAATGGATGTTATGCTTCTTCATTGCTGCTTCCAAGGCTTCCATCTTCTTAAAGCATTTGGATTCTAAGTGGCCATCTCGATTACAAAAGTGGCAATCTCTATCAATCTTCTTCCCTTTGTTTTTATTTGCCTTATCATTTTGTTGAAATGATTTTTCATTTTGAGCCTAAAATTTCTTAGGACCCTTGTTTGGTTTAGGACCATTTTTTTTAGGGTACGACTTCTGAGGATTCTTTGAATTTGGTTGTTTCTGAGTAGCTAAGGCTTTCTTAGAATAGTTTCCAAGATTAAGAAGACCAAGATGTAAGATATTTTCTTGTTATCTTATTAAAGAATTAGAAAAGGCATCAAAGGAAGGGGACTTGTAGTCTTGTCCTTGAGAAATGAAGGATTCTCTTGTAGAATGGAAGGTGGAAACAAGCACAGAGTAGGCTGGTCCCAACTTAGTAAGAATGGAATAGATAAGGTTACCATCTTCTTTCTTAAACTTAACACCTTCCAAGAGAAGTATAAGGGTCTTGAACTTGGACAAAAAATATTCAATTGAAGAAAAATTATTGGGGTCCAATGTAAGCAACTCATTTTTGAGTTGATGGGCTCTAAGTTCATTTTTAAGTCCAAAAACTTTAGTGATCTGTTTCATTGCTTCATTAGGAGTATCAAGTTCTGCAATATGGAATCTAAGGTCTGGAGAAATAGACATCCCTATCAATCCACGTGCTTAATATTGCCTATTTTTCCATTTGGCTACTTATCTTCATCTTTCAGTTTGGTTTCCTGGCCTGAGGCTATTCTATAAAGGCCTTTACTTCTAAGTAAATCCACAATGTAGGACCACCATTGGAAGTAGTTGGTGCTGTCAAGAATAACTTTGCATGGAATTTCCATTTTAATAGAAATTGAAGCTATAGATGCTGAAACTAAGTGTTCCAATGGAAATATCTTAAAAAATTAGGCTGATTAAAAAAAAACGGCTCTGAAAACGACTTTTGGATGAAGAAGTTATGGCTTTTTGAAGAAAAGTTGTTGAAGATGTTGAAGTGCGGGAATGTGTGGAAATGAATGATAATGTTATATTTAAAAATAATCCACCCCCTTTCCAAACTTAATCTAATTATCTCAACAAAAAAAAAGACTTGAACTCAAGACCTCTACTCTCATAAAGTAGCTTTGGACCAAGTGAGCTAGATTAAAAGGTTAATAATTTTTGTAAAAGATGAAGGGTTTGTTTTTTTTAGTCACTGAAGCTTTGGGGTGCGTGCTTACTTGAGAAAGTTCTTTTTTTGTCTAAAAAACAAAAAACACAAGGCCCAACACAAAAATACAAAAAAAAACAAACTTTTCGGCTTGAAGTTAGCTTTAGCTGGAAACTAAATATTTTCCTCAATGTTTCTGATTTTCCGAGATCACACTAAGGCACGACGGAAAAGAGCATATGCATGAGAAAAATCCTTCCTTTCTGTTTTTGATTTACAGAGTAAGTTCTCAGACAGAACACCAAAGGACACCGCTCACAAACAGATCACAAATCAATATGCCAGTATTATTGATGTGGTTAAAACCCTCAAACTGGGAAACAGTCCACGGCCTGAGCCAACGCGGCCACTTAATGCAATTTATCAATAAAAGAATGAAAATTTACATAAGCTTCTCTCATGAACGGTTACCTAGAAATGACCCTCCATGCTCTTTAAATAGAGATCATGGGCCAATCGAGTGTTAAGCCACAAATCAAGTGTCGGTAATACTGAGGAGAGAATGAACCGTCAGATCACTTCATGTCTAGAACATATCGTGACTGTCAGATTGTAAGTTACAAAAGTACATAGTAAAGAAACACACTTTACCTAACTCTACACTAGACCAAGTTATACTTAACTATTTCCTATGTGCCAGAATATCCTAAAAAAGACATATCCCCTACTATAGAATGCGATCAACACCTTTCGAATCGATGCATTTGAAGTTGGTTTGGAAATTCCATTGAACAAAGGTTGAGAATCAATTTTAGAAGGGAAAATATTTTAAGAGAGTGTTGCCAAATGTTTTGGTAGAGCAAGAGCTCAAAAGTTTGTAAAAGGCATTGCCAATTCCTTAGGCAACGTAAGAGGATAGTAATCCTAAAAGAAGAACTACTAAATATTTTGACATCACAATAGAAGTAGTGGTTTCAAAAAACACTTCCAAATCAATTGCCAACATAGGGGTGTTAAATTTTTGAGAATCATTGCCAAATCAATTGACAACGAAAAAGACAGAGAAAGGATATCAGAGCTTCAGATCAATTCTAGGAAGACCTGCTATGAATATCTGATATCCCTTCCATTATTTGTCCAATAATTTATAATGTCCTACTCGACATTTCAGTTAAGTTCCATTCCAGACCTTTGATAATATATTCTCTGAAACAATATTTAACTATGGGAAAAACACAACTTCCTTGACTGCAAGTCTCTATTTTAGTTACACATTTTATTTTCAACAAAATATAGATTCATTTTTTGTGCTCTAATGGCTAGTTTTTCTAACATAGTGTAAAAGGATAACCAACACTTTACCATTTTTTAGCATAGGCATTTGGATAAGCTTGTGTTGGGTAAATAAACACGACCAACAATTGTCTGAAATAAGCAAACCAAGTTTGATGGGAATAATAAAAAAGTGAAATGCTCATCAAAGTGCAGGCCAAAGGTAATATTGCAGATATTTGGAAGAAATTGAAGGAGTTACATGAAACTTCAAAGAAAGGTATATCCCTCTCCCTTACAAATTTCTTGTTTTCAAGTAGAATGGATGAAGGTGTGTCTTTACAACATCATTTGTTGAAGACAAAAGTCCTTGGAGAATATTGGAATGTCGTGGGACATAAAATGGAAGAATAGATGGAAGAAATCACACTCATCAGTTTAACAACCTCATTTGATTGTTTTATTTAAACCCTTAATAATAATTTTACATATGTTGAGTTGAAGGTTGATGATTTGAACACTAAACACTAGAAGCAATACAACTAGAAAAATAAGTTCGAAATAGTAGTGGAAATGAAGCTTCAAAAATGGATTTCACAGGGAACTTCAAGGCCAAATCAAGATTGTTAAGCATCATGATGGTAGCAGGACCGATGACTCAAGTGATAACTAAGACTTTTAAGTTTTCTTATTGTGGAAAAGTGGGGCATAAGAAAAATTTGAAAGAAGAATTATATGATGAGAAGTATATGCAAGCCCAAGTCAAGAAGGTGAATGTTCCAAAACATAAGAGGAAGACCTCATTGTTTCTATAGAATGGGATAGTACATATTATCACATTCAAATTTTTGAGGTTAGCTCAATTAGGGTCCTAAAGTCTAGGTTCTACCATTTTTTTATGAATTCTACCTTTTAATTTGGCAGTGTCGATTCTAACGCTATAAGTTGAAGGCGCTACCAAAATAGAAGGAAATGAATGATATGTAAGATGATAAGGGGAGAACTGCCAAATCATTAGATAACATGCGAGACATGTCATTCAACAAGTTACACTACCAAAATAAAATCTATAAGCCATAATGATTTCAACGGATCAAATTAAAACTGCCAGCAAAGAGTATTGAAGATTGTTAGGTCCCTATAATATGATTGTAGCCCCCTTATTGTTAGTATTAGTGTACCCTCCTTATTTTTATTGTTAATGTATCCCCCTATTGTTATTTTTGTGCTCCATAGAAGCCGACTATTGTTATTGTTGTGCCCTTACATTATTATTGTTATGTAGGCTATGATTATATTGTGACCCCGCAGACTCTTATATATACCAAGGAGGTATTTCCGTTTGTATCATCCAAGATTTTTTCATTTATGTGATGTCAAGGAGGTTTTCCCTTCGAAGGGGATATTACTCAAGTCGTTGATCTATTTTTTCTTCTATTTTGTGAGTTGGTTGTATAACATTTGGTAATAGAGCTTTGGATTCTAGGGTTTCATTGCTTCAAATAGGGCATCTTGGAATTTTTGATATAACATTTTTTCTATGAAGCTTCAAAAGATGAAATTTGACCACGTGGAGAAGAAATCTTGGTGAACTTCGTGTAGAAATTTCAGATATGTTTTCACTATATCTTTTGAGATATGGTTTGAAGAAGTTAGGGTTTCTGCATGCTCCAGAATTCAGTGTCAAACATGTGACCTAGGGAAAATCGTCATAACTATCATGTCAAGCATGGAATTCGAATTCTCTAAAAAGTTACAAAATGTGAATGAAATCTAGTTTCACGTGTATCAATTTTAGGGTTGAATATTCAAACAGGGATATGTGACATCTTGTATAAGATTGTTCTACTAAACTAGTTCATAATCAGTTCATTGTGGGAGATTTGACATAAATTTATATTGAAAAATCCAATATTGGTATAACTTGTGGCGTTGAAATTTTATATATACAATAGTTTCAATATCAAACTCCAAAAATAAAGAAGAAAAAGGTGTGTATTTTTTAAATTTCCATAAATTTTGTTTGAAAAATCAATCGGAAGTAATTCAAAGGGAATAATAAATCACAAATATCATTATTTGGTTCCAATATGCCTCAAAACAAAAAAAATTGATACTCCCAACAAGAAACCAGAAATCTCTACTATGACACATGAGGAAGAGGAAGAAATGCAACATGATATATCAAAATTACGTGACCAAGTACAAAAAATTTCACTCTCGCAAAGAGTAACCAAAAATTAAATGGAATCTAAGATGAATGGTTTAAAGAATGGTTTTAAAACATACATGGATGGTTTGAAGGATGGATTAAAAGCAGAGATGGAAGATTTGAAGGATGGATTAAAAGAAGACATGGAAGGTTTGACAAATTTGCTACAAGAAATGTTTCCTAATGGAGAAAAGGTATTCCATGAAACTCATGATGAGAACAAAAGGAATGTTAATCATGATTTTAGAGACTCTAAATTTGGATTAAAGATCAACCACATTCCTATCGATATGAGAAATTTTGATGGCAAGGATCTGGTAACATGGATACTACAGATGAAGTAATATTTTAATTTACATGATGTGCAACACACAAAAAGGTACACATTGCATCTTTATACTTAGAATTGAATCAGTTTGTATGGTATCGATGGATTTGTTCTCATAAACCACTTGTCACTTGGTCAATTTTTACGAAGGAAATGATAGCACATTATGAAGGTACAAAGAGAAACACCTTCTTTAGCAAATTGATAAATCTCAAGCAAAAGGGTTCAATGGTGTAGCACATTTAGGATTTCCAAAAATTGCATATCAAGGTAACTGATGTTCCAGAGGAGCATAGATTGATGTCTTCATAGGGAATTTTAAAGATAGCATCCAACATGAGGTTCACCTTTGGGAACCTAATTCATTGGAGAAGACATTCAGGGTGGCAAGAAAAGTTGAAAGAAAAATTATGCCACCCCCAACCATAAAGATGGAAGTGTTGTTTCTCATAGCCTTCCACAACCTATAAGGTTGACACCACAAAAAATGGAGTAAAAAAGAGAAAAAGGGGTTTGTTATAATTGTGGTAGTAAATACACTAAAGGTCATACGTGTGCTGAGAAGAAATTATTTTACATAGATTTTGAAGACGAGGAAGAAAAGGAATAAGAAACATCAAAAGAAGAGGATATACACTAGGAACCAAACCCAAAGAAATAAGAAACAAATCTAACCATATCTTGTAATGCATTAGAGGGAATTACTACTCCACAACCTCTCAAGATAGAAGGATATATCAAGAAGAAAAAGGTAATAGTGTTGATTGATTAAGGTAGCACCCATAATTTTATTCATTGTACGATAACCAAGGAATTGAATTTCTTTCTATATCCATCACCATAGTGCCAAGTGATGGTTGCATATGGAGGAACAATAAATTTATCTAGAAAGTGCTATAAGATCAGCTAACCATGGGGGAATATGTATTGAATAGTCCAATGCTTTCCATTCCAATGGGAGGTGTTGATGTTGTACTATGAGTCTAATGGTTACAATCTTTGGGGACAATAGATTTTAATTTTCAAGAACTTTTCTTGAAATTTTTTTGGGAAGCAAAAGAAATTGAATTAAGGGGTATCACAGGGAAACCAGGGAGGATAATTAGCTCTAATGGTATGACAAATATTTTTAAGGAAGAAAAATGGGGCATAATTTCACAATTATGCTCACTAGAGGTTCAAACATTGAAATCATCTATGTCTTCAGATCTCCAAAAAAAAATGGACAATCATTCCAGAGTATTTGAGACTCCCAAAAGACCCCAACCTATTCTTGATAATGGTCATGCCATGCACTTGATTCTAGTTCCTCCAAATATAAGGCCTTACAGATATCTGTGTTCTGAAAAGAGTTAAATTGAAAGTATGGTTGTAGAAATGCTAGAGGCTGGTATAATTCAACCTATTCAAGGTTCTTTCTCTACTCTAGTAGTATTGGTGGACAAGAAGGATGGATCATGGAGTATGTGTCTAGATTATAGGGAGATAAACAAGCTCACTATTTAAGATAAATTTCCCATTCCTATCATTGATGAATTGTTGGATGAATTACATTGAGAAATTTACTTCACTAAGCTGGATCTTCGTTCATAATATCATCAAATTAGAATGAAGACTGAATACATTCCGAAAACAACATTCAAAACTCATGAAATTCATTATGAATTTTCGGTCATGCCTTTTGGACTTACTAATGCGCCTTCCACATTTCAAGGTTTGATGAATTACATTTTCAAACCCTTAGAAAATTTGTATTAGTATTTTTTTATGATATAATAATCTACAACAAATCTTAGAAGGATCATGTTCAACATGTTGATAGGGTCCTCAAACTATTGGAGGAGAAACAATTACATGCAAAACCTTCCAAATGTTTCTTTGGAGTACAGGAGGTGGAATATTTGGGTCGTATTGTATTTCATGATGGTGTTAAGGTAGACCCTGACAAGATTAAAGCCATTAAGGAATGGAAAATCCCGACAACCCTAAAGAATTTCTAGGTTTTCTTGGGTTGACAAGGTATTTTCATAGGTTTGTTAAGAATTATGGGAGAATATCAACACCTCTAACAACATTACTGAAGAAAGATGAATTTCTTGGACTTTGAAAGAAACTAAGGCATTTGAACATCTTAAAGAGGTAATGTGCCAAGCACCAGTCGTAGCTAGACTAGACTTCACAAAAACATTTATTGTATAATGTGATGCCTCAGGAAATATATTTGGTGTTGTTTTAATGCCAGAAGGAAGACCCATTTCTTTTGAAAGTCATCCAATCAATGGAAAGTATTTATAAAAGTCTATTTATGAGAAGGAAATGTTGGAAATACTACATGCACTAAAGAAATGAGCACCTTACCTAATGGAAATACACTTCAAGGTAAAAAAAGGCCACGATAGTCTTAAATAGTTTTTGGAATAAATATTATCTTTAGAAAAGCAACAAAAAAGGGTCACAAAGATGTTGGGCTATGACTTTGAAATCGTCTACGAAAAAGGGAAGCAAAATGTTGTTGCAGATGCACTCTCAAGAAAGGATGAGGATGTGGAAGCATTGTTCTATGTCATTTCTATTATCCAACCTGATTGGATAACTAAAGAAAGGAATGAATGGAAGGATGATGAAGAAGTGTGGACACTCATTCAAAATATGCAGCAAGATCCCAGTACATCTGATACATTTATCTGGAAAAATGATTCATTATGGTACAAAGATTGCTTATATCTCTGTAAGAATTCCAAAGTCAAACAAAACATTCTTTTGGATTTGTACACCTCACCGTTAGGAGGGCACTCAAGAATTTTAAAAACTTACCATAGGGTCAAGAAGAATTTTTTTGGGATGGACTTAAATCGGATATTCAAAAGTTTGTGGCATAATTTTTGGTTTGCCAACAAAAATAAGTTGAGACAATTAAGACTCTGAGTTTGTTACAACCTTTAGCCATTCCAAGTTAGTGTTGGGAGGAGGTCCCAATGGATTTTATCACAGGTTTACCCAAGTCTGAAGGAAAGAATGCTATCATGGTGGTAGTTGATAGACTTACCAAATATGCACACTTTTGTGCATTATCTCATCCTTTTAAAGTCAATACAATTACTATTGCAAGTGCTAGAGATCCCGTTTTTATTGGAAATTTTTGGACGGAATTATTTTCTTGTCTTGGTACTCAATTAGCTCATAGGTCATCTTATCATCCTCAATTTGATGGGAAAACTGAGATAGTGAACAAATGTTTGGAAGTATATCTTTGTTGCTTTGTATATGATAAAAAAACACAATGGTTCAAGTGGTTACATCTGGTTGAATGATGTATAACACTTCCTTCCATACTGCAGTAAAAATTAACCCATTTATGGAACTTTACGGATATCATCCATTGTCCATCACATAACATTTAAGAGAAAATTCTAAGATTCAAGTAGTGGAAAATCACATCGAGCATCAACAACAAGTTTTCCAACTCTTAAAGTATAACCTCACTCTCACACATAATCGAATGAAGCAATAGATAGATCAACATCACAATGAAAGAAGTTTTGATGTAGGTGACTAGTTATTTTTAAGGCTACAACCATGCAAACAAATGTCCCTCAAGCAAGCTAAGAAGGATAATAAATTATCACCCAAGTATTATGGTCCCTACAAAGTGTTGCAAAAGATTGGTACTATGGAATTCAAATTGGAGCTTCCTACATATTCCTTAGTACACCTAATTTTCCATGTTTCATGCTTAAAGAAGGTTATTGGTGACAAGCTCCCAGTTCAAACAATATTGGTAGGAATTGATAAAGAAGGAAAAATCACATTGGAGCCTGAAGAAGTCATGGAAACAAGAACTCAACAACTACGAAATTGATCAATTTTAGAGTATCCCATTAAGTGTAAGAACTTATCCACTAAATATTCCATATGGGAGGATGAAAATTTTATGCAAAACCATCCATAACTACTCAAGTGTTGAGGACAACATGTCTTTGAAAGAGAGGGGCATGTTAGGTCCCTATAATACTAGTGTAGCCCCCTTATTTTTATTATTAGTGTGGCCTCGTTATTGTTATTATTAGTGTAGCCGCCTATTATTATTGTTGTGCCCCATAAAATCCCACTATTTTTATTGTTGTGCCCTTACATTATTATCGTTATGTAGGCTTTGATTATATTGTGACCCCTTAGACTCCTATATATACCAAGGAGGTTTTGTCATTTGTATCGTCCAAGAATTATTCATTTATGTGATGTAAAAGAGGTTTCCCCCTCTAAGAGGCTATTTATCAAGTCGTTGATTATCTTTGCTTCTGTTTTGTGAGTTGGTTGCATAACATTTGGTATCAAAGCTTTGGATTCTAGGGTTTCGCTGCTTCAAACATGCCATCTTGGAATTTTCATTATAATTTTTTTCTATGAAGCTTTAGAAGCTGAAACTTTGACCACGTGGAACTGAAATCTTGGTGAAATTTGTATAGAAATTTCAGATATTGTTTCACTATATTTTCTAAGTTATGGTCCAAATAATTTAGGGTTTTTGCATGCTTCAAAATTCAACCTCAAATAAGTGATCTCAGGAAAATCTTCATAACTTTCTTCTCAAGAATCAAATTTGATTTCTATAAAAAAAATGTTGACATTCACAAAATGTGGTTTCACATGTATCAATTTAAGGACCGAATTTGAAGTGGGGTATGATGAATGTTGCCATAATATTTCTATAGCACTCTGTTTTTTCCCTATTTTAGTTATTGTACTCAATCGAAGTTTCCAAACAATCGGAAATATTTTTTTGAAAAAAAAGAGAGGTTTTCGTTGGGAACATGCTTATTTAAAAAAAACCCCTCTCAATGTTTACACATCTATCATGGTTTTGGATATGCAAAGGAATATTTGTATCCCATTTTTCCATATTTAAATATTAAATGATTTCCTCTTCTAGTCATTAACTTTGAGCATGGTTTTCGAGGAGTTGAAATCGAAAATTTTAATATGAAAGAGTATTTTGTTAGGAATAGGCGATTTACAAAAACCTCTTTCTATTTTTCAATAAGTATCATGATTTGGAATATTCGAATGGATCTTTAAAGTCTATTTTTCAGGAATTCGCTAGATTTTTTTTATTTTTTATTTTTCACAATCTTTCCTAGATTTTAAGGCAGCACTTGAAGAGAAGTTGGCATATTCTTTGGCACCAAATTAGGTCCATATCAGCAACATATAAGATCCAAAATCAAAGGGTTGTTTCCTTATTGTGATAAGGAAACATGTAGCCCAAATAAAGAACCTACAATAGTCCTATATTGCACACTTCTTATCCACCAAAATAGAAATTTGGATGAAACAAACTCTTCAAACATGCATGAGGGTGTGCCTAGTACAAGATCACATAATTTGTGGGTAATGTTAATTAATAAAGAAAAAACATAATGAAATTTTACAATAATAAACACAAATATTCAAAGGGGGAATGAACTCCAATTAAATTCTTCTAACTATAAACAAGGTTACTTGTATTATATCCCTTCACGAATGCATTTGATGCAAGAAATTCTAGCAATTATATTCAACACTATTGAACCAAAAACATTGTACCTCATAATAGAAATCCTTAACTTGCATTGCATTTGAGATAATCAACAAATCTCAAGGGGAAATCTTCAATCACAACCATGGATAACAAGTGAGAGAGCTACTCTTTAAAGAGTTATAGTTCCATCTCCTAATAATAGAATAATAATATTATTCTCTAGATACACTTTTTCTTCCTAATAAACTCCTAAATATCTTCTAATCTACTAATAAACTTCTAGTAGATAAGTCAAACAATAAATAATAAACATGAAGTAGGTGGAAATTATGTCATGTCTATCCATAAGCGAAAGACATACCTTCTAGGAAGGATGCACTCTTTTCATGTTTCTTTGACCGAGTAAGAGTGGTCTAAGGGTCAACATGAATCTTCTTCAAGAGGAATTCTCCACAATAGTATGAGTAAAAATGATATTTGTGACTATAGGCTAAAAAAAATCCAGAGACTAGAACTTGCTCCTCCAAACTCTCCAATCACCTGCTTCTATGTGTAACAAACCACAATAGGTGTGCCAACAGGTATATCCATAGAATAGGTGGAAATGATATGATAGATCCATATGAAAAGTTTTTTTATAACTTTTAACGGGCTCTATACCCAAGAAAAGAGGATGGATCCATGAAATATGCGATGTGCAAGAGTAAAGACTCAACATGTGAACCATCATTCAAGAATTGGTGGATATATACTAGTGTCGATTTCCTTACACCTTAAGGGCATGCAGTAAACCACCACCTCTAGAGTATGGAAAGAGAATCCATTGTCGCATAATAAGGTTATGCTCAGAATGGATGTGTTAGTAAGGCATTGGAACTGTTTTCTCCAATGGAATTTTCTGGTACAAAGTTAGATGTGGTAACAATTACAAGTGTCCTTCCAACGTGTGCTCACCTCGAAGCTTTGTAGCAAGGAAAAGATAGCCATGTCATATAAAAATAAAAGTGGCTTGACTCTGATGTATTTGTGAATAATGATTTTATATGGATCCTTTCTAAGTGTTATTAAATTTTAGATGCACATATAATTATGGAACAATTGCTGAAGGAGATATATTTCATGGACTGGTAGCATTTTAGGATTTGCACAAAATGAGATGGTAAGGAATCCTTGATGTTGTTTTTACAAATGCAATTTGAACCCAATGAACATAGATACATTCATTTTTTCTAGTGTTCTTAAAGCATGTCCCAACCAAACAATTGAAATGTAGGTCCATTTTGTTGTTATCCAAAGTGGGCTTGATTCATATAACCTTGTTGGAAATGCAATTGTTGACATGTACATAAATTTTGGAAGTTTGGGAAATGCATGAGAAGTAATTGGTGGAAAATATGAATGTGATGTTTCCTCATAGAATGCCATGGTGGGTATGATCAAAATGAAGCATCTATGAACTCTAGAACATGAATACTATGTCAAGACAAGTAGAGATGTTATTAAGGGCACTACTCATCCTTCTCATAACTGCAAACTTTCAGAAGAAACAATATCCAGATTCAAGCATAAACTATAATGTGAATTTCACACATGGACATCATACACCTACATGCAAGGTGATGTTTGGAAAATTTTCTAAATTGCTTTCAACACTTGGTTGTGATAGTGGCTTGATATAAGTTGCATAGATTCAGTTAAGAAAAGTTGTGTGATGACATTTGAATATATAAATCACCTGGTATAGGAGGTTTTATATGGAAAATTCACTTATGTAGACTAAAATTAACTCCCTAAATATAGTTGTATGATCTAGAACAACAAAGGGAAGAAATATATATATTTTGTCCTTAGAGAGATTAGAATACGGAAAAGGGACTTGCTTGGAATCTATAGTAAACCCTCCTATTCTCTTCGCTTGTAAGCTCCAACTCTAGCTCCACACGTTATAAATGGAACCTTCAACAATGAATAAAATAAGCAAGAGACATACATTATCCACATAGAATAATCCAATGTCTCTAATCAATGAGTCAAAATGGCATTGAAATACATAAGGATCAACGTGACACAAGTATAGGAAAACAAGGTGCTTTTTGTATTAAATTGTAAATGAGAGAATTACAACCATATATAGAAGTTGACTTTGTAGATGTCTCCCAAATTGTCTTGTCCTTCCTTTCCATAAATAAAAACCCTCACTCTCAACCCTAATGCAAATGGATGATGATTCCTTAAGTTCAAAGAGGCAACATGAGGGCTCTAGTAATCTCCAAAAGCGAACCCGTAATCCATGGGAGGCAATAAATTTATATGATAAACATGGTAGTTTAGGATTTACCAATCTAGGCTTTGAAGATCCACATATGAAGAGGATCAAGCTCGAAAGGATAAAGAGATAGAGGCCTTTAGAGGAGAGGAAATTCGAGATTCTCTATCCATGGGTACTTGGTTAAAACCACCTTAGAAGCTTCTGGAAGGAGAAATAAATTCAAAAAAAAAAAATGTTATTATTAGCTTATTATTAATTATTATTATTTTTTTTTTTATTTTTTTTTATTTTTTTTGAAATTCTAGAAGCATCACACTTGTAGAGTAGAGAAACTTGTGCTGGTCAATGCAGATGCTCAGTTATGCAACTTGCAACCATTGTAGGTGGTAAGGCATGCAGGGTGCATTGGGGCTAAAAACATGGGTTTTGAGTAGATAGACCTAGAAAATCAAGACTTTTTGGAGAAGTTATGCTTAGGGATTTTCAAAGGGATAATGAGAAAGTGTTCAAGGATGTTGATTTATATGGTTTTTAGGCCTTTTGAGTAGTTGTGACAAAATAACCTATAACATATTGCCCCCTAAAGTACCAAGTTAGAAGTAGTGGTTGAGGACTGAAGTTCTTTAATTTTTAATAACTCCGGATCAAGAAGAAATTGGTCATGATCATCATCTGTTACAATACATATTATCATTATGATATCATTGTTGAGGGAGGCATACCCATGCTCAACATATAAGCGAATATTAAATGTACAAGTATCAAGAAGTCTCGTCCATTGATTGTAGAGTGTGGTCCCATGCTTGGATGACTGCTTGAATTATCATAGACATAATGCTTTGTAATATTGTATGAATCCTAAAATCACAACTCAAATGGATGGAACTAGATTCAGGGTCTTCTACCTCATCACTCAATAGTATGAGTCTAACCATGTGAATAAATGAGTTGGAGTCGAACATGGTAGACACCATCTGATTATTGGCCAGTGATGTTAGCCATTAGCAGATGTGAGAGAAACCATTGATAATGAAAATGGATCTCAAGGTACTATAGTACAATCAATGTGGTGTGAATGAATGAGCTAAAGTCGAACACCAAAAAGAATCTTCCAATCGAACACCAATGATGAAGACCTATCGTTGAGAGCGAGGAAACTTGCCATTGATTTATGCAAGCTCCAAGTTACCAAAGGGATTTTATAAGTCAACCTCTTGGATAATGTGCTTGTGTTGATAGGAAGCGACCCGTTAGGAAGGCCTTGATGTATCCTTCATCAACGACATAGAACAAGTATCAAGAGGTCAGACAAAATGATGTTGATAAAGAGCTAGTTTAAGAGCATTAGACATGAAAGAAGGCTTAATAGTATTGTAGAAGATAAAACTAAAGGACTTTTATTGAACATATCGACGACACTTTTATGGAGTTGGAAACATTGACTCAAAACCAATTGCAAAGTATATTGATATGGTGTGACTGACCAAAGAGACAATCATATTTTGCAACCCAACAGTCATGGAGAAGAAGTGAAAGAGTGTCATGTTGAAGAGAGACTCACTTCCATTAATAGGTTAAGTGACCCATTTTCCCAACTTCCCAAATTATTTCTAGTCAGTACCTCTTTATTATTGACAATCTTGAGGAGGATAACATATTATTGATCTATA
Source organism: Pinus taeda (assembly GCA_000404065.3). Taxonomy (NCBI): domain Eukaryota; kingdom Viridiplantae; phylum Streptophyta; class Pinopsida; order Pinales; family Pinaceae; genus Pinus; species Pinus taeda. The sequence continues at coordinate 25,134 of APFE031008740.1, forward strand.
AGTTCACCCTTAATATGAATCCTTCTGAGTATTTTTACCAAAATATGAGAAGGAGTGGTTTGGTCCTATCATCTTTGATGAGTACAATGTGGTTCAATGATTTTATGAGTCTAGAGGGTGTGACTTGAATTCTTTTTCATGTTTAGAGAGTTTGAAAACGAGGCGAAAAATAAAACTCCAACGATTCATTTTTGTCAATTTAGTCTCTTAAGTATAAAAAGGAATAAAATGATACTTAAGAGAACCTTTTAGTCATGTTCGGCTAAAGTATTCCTTTTCATAAATAGTCTAATCTAGTTTGGAAAAGGGTTAAACTTATACTAAGTAGACCTCTTTTCATTTACTTTAACCAGATCGAAAAGACAAGTGCTTGACAATCTTTTCATGTTTAGGGAGTCTAAAAAGAGTTGAAAGAGGACTCTCAGGGGTTACTTTTTTCTAAGTTTAAAGAGCTCAAAAAAGTGATAAAAATGTGCTATTTTGTCAAAATTACCTATATTGAACGTAAAATTTACATAAGATCCTTCAATTAGATTTTAACCTACTCAAAACACCACAAAAGATTAAAAATATATGCCATATGGTAAAATACGTCAAAAATACTAGAAATAAAATAAAATAATAATGAAATTGACCATAAATAGGAAAAAAGTAAAACTATTTTTACAATTTTCATTTTACCTCTTGTGAGTGAGCTCTGAGTGCATTTTTACCCTCAAACTTTAGCAGGTGATTGCAACCAATCTAGTGGACTATTTCCAACATCCTCAGTTTCAAGTAGGAGATTTTTCCTTGCTCTCCTCTTTCATGGTTTTTGTTTTTTGTTTCATGCAACTTTTTGAGATTTCTTAGTATTTTAGGGTCTAATTTTTCACCCTGTGCCCATTGCACCCTCTCTATATTGAAAGGTGAATTGGGTATGCCTAATTCACATTGGGAATGTAATTTTTCATATGGCTATATTGTTCTTTTCTTTGATAATTACATTTCTTCATTAACACATTAAGTTCGCCCCATAACATCATAACATTATTCTAATTTACATCATTATTTAGCATCATATGCAACTATGTATAAAGAACAATATCATCATCATCAATGCAACATAACATAAAGGAACAATAGAAGGAAAGCATTCACACATAGATACACCAGGATTGGTCGGAGACTAGGGAAAAACCCACTATGGTGAAACCCCTTTCAAATTCTTCTTGTTAGTAGATTGTCATCAAATGATTCATCAAAAGAGAGTACAACGATCCATATCTTCATCTATGCAACTAACCAACAAAACAACTACATTATCCATGAAATGAACCCAATAATGTATATACTAAAAACCTTGATTTTGAAGTCTATAATGAACTATCACTGTCTTCGGTCAACTGCCAAACATTGTAGTCAACGAGCGAAAAATTCACACCCTGCAATTTCATCTCAGAGTGAACCTGGTCCTCTGTAGATGAGCCTCTGACCTGTGCGAGCCAAAAACAAGACAAAAGAGTCTCTCATAATTGTGCCTAAATTAGGCAGAGGTCACTTATATTTATAGACTTTCAAGGTGGTCCACTTTTCTTTAGGGCCAACCTTATCATAATATGCACCTGAGGGATTTTCTTCATAAGTACACTTTACCTTATCTAATTTGAGTGATCGTTAGGCCGATTTTGGTCCTCTAGAAAAGAGAAATTCAATGAAATCATTATCTCCATTAATTGAGTTGTTCACAATGGAATTTGATTGTAGTTACATATTTTTAACACTCCCTCTCAACTAGGAAAAATTTCTCCTGCATCATGTCATGACTATCATGTCCTCAGATCATATCCAATCCCAAGTATCTCATCATCTTGTATCATCACTAATCATCTCAAATCGTCTTTTTCTCATTCTTGCTTATCTCTTGATTGTCCCTACTCATATGTTGAGTATTATCAAATCTAAAAGAATAATAATTTTGACATCGGAGGGGAGCTCAGTCTACTACCCTCTGTCCATCAGGCTACTATTCGAAATATCTATCATCGAGCTAATACCAAGAATCTTTGTAAGTGAGCTACTACCTGGGAATATCGGTGGGGAGTTAGATAAATGACTCGCATCATCATTAGAGAGCATATCATCACGAAGCACATCTCAACCTGGAACCACATTGGGGAGCATATCTCAACCTAGAATCTCATGGAGGAGCTACTACTATGACCACATATCGAGAAATATGTGATATAGGGGAGCTACTACTCAACCCATCATATTGACTACCGATCTTCCCAGCAATGACCCTCAATAGTCATGTGGTAAAATACCTGAATCAGAATATGAGCTTGGATGAGATACCCGACTTACCAAGAGGTAAGGATCACATGCCTCCAAGCCACCTCAACTCCTTGGCCAGAGGGGGAGGGACAATCCCAACAAGCCTTGCTTGTGGGTATGATGCCAACTAGGGTATACTTTGTAAATACCAAGATAGGGTGAGTTACTACTCCAACCCTATGGGTAACAGATAGGGGTGATACCCTATTGTCCAAATTTCTCTCAACCCCAGGAGACCTCTATCTCAATTCCACATCCTGGGAGCTCAAACAGGGGAGGAAGAGTTGGCTCAATGTCCTTGATCAACGTCGCTCTCATCATACTTATATATCGTATCAACTTGATCATCATGTAGTAATAGTAGTGGTCTCATGTTCATGTGGGTCATCAAATCAAATATCATATTAGAACATAAACAATCATATATATATATATTGTAAAATGATACCATATTCATCCTCCCTCTCAAGGAGGTGCCAACCAAAAGCTTAACCTTGTCTCGTACAATAGCCCTGTTGGGAACGGGTTCCCCCAAGGATAGTTTTGGGGCTAAAAGCCCATGTTTTGGGACAAATTTTGTAGTAAAGTTGTAAAGTCTCTGCATTTTATGGTCATGGAGCATGAAGGTGTCAAGAGTCATAAAGGGTTGTTTGCCCTTATTTTGTAAAGTGTAAAAGTCGGCTATAAAGATCCACCCATGGTCTGCAGACCATAAGATTGTATAAAAAGGAGCTAAGTAAGTAAGCTCTAAGTAGTAAGTTAGTAGACAAGTTTTGGAGTCTTGGTAGAGAAGTCTAAGTGTTTCGGGTCTTAGCGTAGGTAGAGGCTCTGTAGCTGAGTGTGCAGAGGTCTAGGGTGGAAGTTCGCAGCTGAGTGTGCGGACCCTAGCAGTTGTGTGCGTAGGTTGGATAGAGTCTATATTAATCTAAAGATATCAATAAAGAGAAGTATTATGCAAATTCTGTGTATTTATTTCTTGTTAATGCATCTGCCTATATTGCGTCTTGGATTTAATTTACAATGTTTATGTGATGCATGAATGTATGTGATTGTATTGGTTAATTGAACGCAAGTAAGAATATCTGTTTATTCGAAGCTAACTGTGGTTGATTAGAAAGATAAGTAAAACACTTAAGATAACTTAGGAACCTATACAATACGTTGTTAGAGTAGCGCGAAAGTACCTCGATCACAGGTTACGGTTGCACGAAGGTCAGTTGTACACCTTCGCATAGGTACCGAAGGGCGGAATAAAAGGTAGACTGCCAGATCCCTAAATCTTAGTGACCTACACGAAAGTAGGAACAGAGGGTATAAACCGACATCAAGACCATCTCAGGGTGTAGAAAGGGCCAGTAGTGTAGGGATTTGTTTGGCTAACTAACGTTGAACCTAGGTCAAGCCCCACAAAGCCAACAAATGGTTCCATTGCTAGGACTAGAATCTACATGAGAGATGTGTGATGTCATATCACTGGAATCCAACTAAGAAAGAGATCGAAGATAGGTTGGAAAGGAAGATCCACAAATTCACGACGCATGAGGACAGAAATCCACGGTTGACAAAGGAACAGTGGCTGGACAAGTACCTGTATACAAAAACTATGAGATCTTTTTCTGTTCCTTTCTAGTTGAGTTATATGAGTGGATCGCGAAGCTAGCGGTTAGCCAAGGAAGGTGGAGACTTGATGGTCCTATTTGCTGGACCCCAGAGCTAGTACAGAGACTGGAAGCCTCTGAGGTTAAGATCCCCTGCACTGTTGACCATTGGCTCAGTCGCATCATAGGTGGATTCATGACTGAATTTGCGGTCGATACCTCAATTAGCTACAGTGAGGCAGAGTGACACTTTTTTAGAGGTCCGCGAGGTAAGTACTTGAAGTCTTTAAATACCTAGATTAAGATGTTATTGTGCGATAAATAGGTTATGCATCTACCTTGATGTTCGGAGCTATGGGAAGTGGAAAGACTTATAGAAACAAAGGAAGAAAGGGTCCTGAATATAGCCCACTGATTTCACTGTGACTGGGTGGCGAAGAGGGAGTAGTGTAGACTTCTTCGCGAAGTGCAGTTTAGTTAATAAAACAAGGAGTCCCATGACTGCCACCTCCACCTACACGACCTCCAACTTCATCACCATCACTTGCGACTTCGCCCACACCACCTCCACCTCCACCACAGTTCAACATGGCAAATTCAGTGAAGCTGCCTTTGTTTAAGGGCTTGGGAAATGAGGACCTAGACCAGTTTTGGTTTGTTGTGAAAGATGTATGGGAAGCTAAGGGTGTCACAGATTATCACATGAAGAAGGAAAAATTGGTTAGTGCTTTGCAGGATCGCGCGCTAACTTGGTACGTCAAGTACTCTAATGATAAACCAAACGCGAGGTTGGCAGAGATCCAGACCAGGCTGAATAAAGAGTTAAGTAGGCCTAAATCAGAGGCATAGTCGATTGTGGGGTTCAAGCAAATTGTGATGAAACTAGGTGAGACACCTTGGGAATTGGATCAAAGATTGAAGTGTAAAATCCGTGAAGCTAATATGAACTTAACAGATGGTCAGAACTGCAAATGGTTCGTGGCTTCGCTCCTGCCTCACCTAAGGGTTGCACTGTCACAATAGAAGATTACGACTTAGTTAGAGGCCTTGGAGATTGCCATAAGATTGCATGAAATGCGGATGCAGTATTTGAATTTGGGGGTTCAGCAGATCCATGCACACTTGCAAAATATTTGCGTTGAAATGCAAATTTTGAAGCAGGACAGAACAGTTCGACCGGAGGTGCGTGAAGAAATGTGGTGCTTGAAATGTAAAGGTCAAGGGCGTGATAAAGACCACTACCTAGTCTTTGCGAACTATATTACAGGAGTGGGACTGATTCCTTTGAAGCCAGAAGCCCAAGAAAGACCAAGCGCGAGGCCTGCGTTGTGGTGCGCTATATGTCAAGTAGCAGGAAAACATACAACTAATAATTGCCATTTGTTGTGGAAGTTTGTACAAACACCACAACAACTGTTCAACAACTTCTGTAGGTCGGTAGGGCATGATGAGCGCAACTGTCAAAGTTACGAATTGATTATGGACAAAACACTCGCCTATAGAGTTAAGGTAGAAACGTGACCCCCTGACCAGAGTGTTGGGATGGCGCGAATAGGCTTTCAGGGGTATGGACGAGGCTGACGCAGAGGAGGACTTGGCAGAGGTTGGGGAGAGCTGATCTGTTACAATTGTGGATGGCCAGGACACTATGCCCATGAATGCATGAACCCAACACATCCATTGTGCAAGTATTATTCTCAGTTTTATCATGAGACAGAGGACAATCCTACGCTGATAGCAAGGATATGCGACAAAGGGGTGCTACCACCGCAGTCGACTCAGAATCTGCAGATGATGAGGTCTGAGCCTCACGAGGAGGATCTAAATGTGAATATAGTGTTCTGAAGTGGAATTGAAATGAGTGATGATAAGGGGAAATAGCTTGAAGATAACGCATGGGTTCACAAAGCTCCGTCGAAGGAGGCTGAATCTGATTTGGAGTGTGCGCACAAAATGTTCATGGAAGAAAAGAAGAGTTTCACTGAGGCCTCTACCTCGGGGAGTAGGGATAGGCCTGATCAGGAAATGGACCCTTCTATGCTTACGTCCTTTCTAGAGACCTGCATGAAGTTGTTGTGCGATATCCAGGCTATGAAGGGGTTACAAGAGCTTATAAATAGATGTGCTGGAAACAGTCCGGGTGAATCGTGCATTGTATAGAAGAATGGTAAGCATAAAGGAAGGATAGGGCATGAGATAAGATTGACCGTGCATATAGGAGAATATGAAATGGATTAGGTTATTTTGGATCTGGGGTTAGACGCAAACGTTTTATCAAAACAGACTTGGGAGCGGATGGGGAGACCTGTGCTATAGTGGTCTCCGATTCAGTTAAGGATGGAAAATCAGAAGAAGATTATCCCCATGGGATGACTGCAAGAAGTAACTGTAGATATTGAAGGCATGAGCGCATTGACTGACTTTGAAGTGATAGAAATTGTGGATGATAGCAACCCCTACCCTATGCTTCTTGGCATTAATTGGGCTATTGACATGAATGAGGTAATCAACCTAAAGAAGCGAAAGATGATATTCAAAAAGAAGTCGCTTCGTGTAATAGTCCCCCGTGATCCTGCTGAAGGATCGCACTATACTGAACCAGTCCACGATTATGAGAGCGATGCCGATTTGGACTGCATATATAAGATAACAACGCAAGACCAAGATTGGGTGAATCCGATAGTGGATGGATGAATTACATGGGATCACGAGAGTTCCTGCACCTCAGACTTTGATGAAGAATTAGAGCGCTGGCAGAATCGGCTACATGAAGTAACCACGCTGAGCTGTAACATGATGAATCAGTCGTTGTGCTGTGTATCGTCCGAGGTAAGAAATATGCCCACTTAGAATGGCTTCAATGGTGTAGATGTATTTTTGGATGCATTTGATAGGGAAGTACCAGAGAAGTAGCGCTTCCAGGCTTTGGACTAGGCACTGCGTGCAACGCCTGCAAGATGGTGGGGTACGCACAAGGGTGGCTTTGACGATTGGCGTGAGTGTAGGAGGATGATGCGAACATGCTTTGGGAAGTTGAAGGTACGAATGGTAGACAAATATGATGGAAAGGATAATCCGTGCACACACTTGGCCAAATGGGCTAAGGCTTATGGAGCGAAGCCCTAACCTGAATGGGTGCACTTGTTATGTCACACCTTGGATGTCATCCTGATGAAATGGTACTTAGAAATAGAGCTCTACCATGGTACAGGTGAATGGGATATTCTGCGCGAAGGATTCATAATGACGTTCAGCTTCGAAGATGGGTTTGACTGTATTGATGAAGCACTACACTGATGCGTTCTCTGGGTACCATCAGATTAAAATTGTGCATGAAGATAGAAGCAAGATGACCTTCGCAACTGAATGGGGATGTTTTCAGTACACTGTAATTCCTTTTGGATTGAAGAATGCGCCTGCGATTTTTTCGCATGTAGTCATTGCGACATTCAAAGAATTCATTCATAAGTTTCTGGAGGTGTACTTTGATGACTAGACTATGTTTGGGTTGGTGAAACACCATGTGGCAAGTTTACGCCTAATGTTAGATACTTGTTGAAGGTACCAGATTGCGCTCAACTTGAAGAAATGTCTGTTTTGTGTGCCTTTTGGGACTCTGCTGGGTCATGTGGTTTGTAGACAGGGACTAATGGTAGATCCCGCAAAGATCGCAGTGATACTTAACTTAGAGGCACCAATGAGTGTAAAACAGTTGCGCGCAACCTCAGGACATACTGGGTATTATAGGAAATTTATCAAGGGCTATGCCTAGATCACCGCGCCTATGGAGAAGTTGTTGAAAAATGATGTCACGTTCTATTGGAACAAGGACTGTCAAAAGAGCTTGGATGTATTGAAAGGAAAAATGGTCATCACGCTGATTTTAGTCTTCCTGGATTGGAAGAAGGAGTTTCATGTATATGTACATGTGTCATGTATAGCACTGGGAGTAGTACTAACACAGGCTGGTGGAGGAGAATTGGACCATCCTATAGAATTCGCAAGAAGGAGGTTATCCAAGGCTGAGAAGAACTATTCCACCACCAAGCACGAAGGGTTAGCCATGGTATACGCACTCTAGAAGTTTAGACATTATTTGTTGGGTGGACATTTTAAGATGTATACGGATCATTCTGCTTTGGAATACCTGGTCAATAAGCCTATGTTGGGAGGGAGAATCTGTAGGTGGTTGTTATTGTTCCAGGAATATGATTTTGTGGTTATTGTGAAGCTTGGATGATTGAATGCAGGACCAGACCATCTGTCGCGCATTGAAACAGGGGAAGAGCCCATTAATTTGGAGGAGGGATTACCTGACATGCAACTATTTGCAGTGCACATCGCGGATGGCCACTGACACCATACACTTCATAACAACAGGAACCACCCGAGAAGGCTAGACTGTCTAGTAGAAGAAGGGGTTAGTGGTACACGCGATAGACTTTTCTGTCATTGCCAGGCATCTGTACAAAATGGGGTCTGATGAAGTATTATGACGATATGTACCAGAGTTTGAAAGGAGCATTATGCTCATGGGGACGCCGTGGGATGTAATTATGCAGGAAGGGCGACCATGCAGAAGATTCTACACGTAGGGTTGTGGTGACCAACCCTCCATCAGTATTCAAAAGCTTACTACAAGGTGTGTGATGTGTGTCAAAGGACTGGCAGGTCATCGCAGAGGGATGAGCTGCCTCTGAACCCACATATGATGTTACAACCATTCGAGAAATGGGCAATAGATTTTGTGGGACCCATTTATCCCCAAGGGAAGAAGATGGGAGCGCGGTGCATTATCACCACGATTGAGTATTTGACTCGATGGGTAGAGGCACAACCTATGAAGGACTACACAGGCATGACTATTGTGAAGTTCCACTTTGAGTATGTACTGACACTGTTTAGGTTTCCAAAGGTTTTGATCAATGATCGTGGTACTCACTTTCTGAACGAAACGATCAGTGCACCGACAAAGGAATTTAAGGTAGATCACTAGAAAAGCACGCCTTACCACCCACAGGCTAATGGGATGGTGGAAGCATTCAATAAGGTGTTGGAAAATGCATTGACCAAGGTTTGCAATGCTCAACAAAGTGATTGGGACCTACGCATACTCGCGGTACTATGGGCCTATCGGATGACATGAAAAAAGTTGACTAGACACACACCCTTTAGGCTTGTATATGGTGTTGAAGTAGTGATGCCCATGGAATACATTTTGCCTAGTCTATGAATAGTAGCACTCACAGATATGATGGATCGCAGAGCCCTGGAAGAGAGGTTTGCGCAGTTGGCTGAGCTTGAGGAAGAGATATTTCTAGTTGGATTTCACCAACAGGTTCAAAAGCAACGTGAAAAGGCATGGCATGATTAGCACATTAAGCTACACACCTTTAAGGTAAATGATCTAGTTTTGTTATATGATAGAAAGTTTGATAAATTTCCAGGAAAATTCATAATGCAGTAGTTAGGGCCCTATTGTCATTAAGGAGATTACTGATGGTGGAGCAGTTCAGTTGGTTAAATTGAATGGAGATCCCCTCCTAGGAAAGGTGAATGGAAGTCAATTGAAGCCACACACCGGTGATTTGGCCAAGTGACTATATGAGGGAAACATAGTCTTAGCACTCCAGGCAGCTGAAAAGAGGTGCGAGACTATAAAATACACTACCTGACTTGGGGAACTGCACGATTGGAGGATTGTGCGGGACGAGGAAATGTCATAGGGTTCGCGACAATGCGAAGAGAGCTGGGCTACCCAAGGAGAAATCGCACAGGTTAGCAGGAAAGTGACCACTAAAGTCACTGTTCATGATTTGATGGTAACAATTCACCCAAATGGAGCGGGAGACCAACATTTAAGACAAAATTTATGGGTAAGATCCTTGGAAATCTGTCGCCAATCCAGCATTAATGAACCGATTTTGGGGGGAATGGTCGGATTTGAACTTGAAAGTGCCTATAAATTACAAGTGGATGCCTAGCGAAAAACGCTTGGCATTTTGATAATTGAGTTGTTGAGCTCTCAGGCACACATGAACTATGAAAACTATGAAGATTTCCTAGAAAGTTCAGTACTTGAGACGTTACCAAAAAAGACACAGGAGTTGTTGCATAGCATCATGTCGACAGCCACATAAGTTATGAGCACTGAAGCATTGACAGCCGAGGGGGCTGTGTCGGAGGTTGTTAGGGAGGCAAAGGGAGCTGCTCTAGAGGTTGCAGAGGTCTTAGTTAAAGTCCCCAAGTCACCACGGATGCCTAGACCAAAGCCCACCCTGACCAAGGATAGCGAGAAGGACAAAAAGGGGAAGCAGGCTACGATACTGGTGCACGCGTTTCCTAGAAGAAACCCACAGAAGGACAAGCCCACTGCACAGGAAAAGGGAAAAGCCATTAACCTAGAACCGGAGGAGGAAGAAATTGAGGACATCCTGATGGATGATGAGGATTTGGGGGTAGAAGTGGAGGAAGTTGAAGTCCAAGGTTCTGACCCTATCACTAAGTTTCCCGAGTACGCCCCTCTACGCAAGGGCAAGACCAAGGTGCCAAAGGACATTGATAAGAGAAAGGTCACCTTGCACACCCTACTACTACTAGACGAAATTGTCTTTGAAGGACCGCGATTGGGGTAGGTTCCTCTGTTGAAACTAGAAGATTGGGACTTAGCTGAGAATGAGAAGTTACCGCGCTCTGTTGACACAACCACCAGGATGACTGCATTAGAACCGTGGAAGAAGCTAAGAGGATTAGACAAGGTAGGTCTGCTCAACTTGCTATGAGTGTCGCACTACGACTGCACCCCCATTAGAGCATTGGTCATCAAGCAAGTGCTATGCTTGGTGCACGATGGGTGTCTGTGGCTGGAGGAGCCGATACCCATCACCGACAAATTGACCCATAGGATCACGTGACTGCCCTACACAAGGGAAAATATGACCATGATGTTTAGTGGAAAAGGTGGTGAGAAGGCCCTCATGGAGGCCATGAAGGAGAAATTCAAGCTTGTGAAGAAGTCGTGTGGCTATGCCATCTCGATTATCTGTGACCCTGCAGTCAAGGTGGCCACGCAGATTTTGGCAAGAAAGATTATGAGGAAGTGTCGCACAGATGAAGTGTCGACACCAGTTGTCGCGCTAGCTGTTCAATGCACCAAAGGAGTCCAGTTCAATTGGTCGCACTATCTCTGTGGTGAGTTGCTTGCAAACTACCACAAGGCACATGAGCTCAGCAAGACCTTCCACTATGAGTGGCTCTTGCTGTCTATTGTGCTGGTAGCCTGGGAGCTGCCAGAAGACCCTCGGTTGTGCTAGACCTGCCAGAAGCAACAAAGTACACTTTGCTGTGGGAGACGAAGGATGCTCAACGCATCAAGTATAGCAAGATCTTCTGGATCTTGATGGAAATGAACACTTGCATGGCTATCAATCGCAAACCGCAGTTGTCACCTACTGTGTTTTCCAACCTATAGCGGTACGCAGAGTTCAAGTTAGACTTTCACCATGTGTCGATCAGGGCACAGAAGGACCCTGAAAAGATGTGTATGACTTACCTTACTTGGAAATAGACGACACAATTGATGCACTACTTGATCACTAGCCTGCAAAGTAGCGCACTACCTCATACTTGGTGGTGGGGTCAAGCAAGTCCACCATGTAGCGAAAAAAGGAGGAGGCCAAGCTCAAGATGGCACAGTTGGCTAAGAAAAGGAAGAAGGAGGCTAGTGACAAGGCCCAAGTAGAGAACGATGCCACCCAATAGATGGAAAAGCAGACAGGCGAAACAGAGCGTGGCTCTAACAAAGGTGCAAGGTCGCTTTCACCCAAAATAGAGGAAGAAACAGACGAGTAAATAGAGCAGCATGACACAGACTCGCAGACGACATCGGACCATATCAAGTGTCCAAGGGAACAAGAAAAAGTGGTGTTAAGGAAGAAATACAAGGCCAATAGGGCGTCGCTGGACCCAATCACCCTCACAGAGGGAGATTTGCGTGACAATGAAGACATGGTGTGGGATGTCACTATGGAGGCACTACAACAGTTTGAGTAGCAACGATAGCCACTGTTGGGGACCATCCAAACAGGTTTACACAAGCTGTAGACTTGTGCATCACAGGCTGGCATGGTGTCCACCAGCCTCGCTATCGGTACTTCATAAGCTGCCAAGATGCTGTGTGCAAAGGTCTCCAGCACGATAGTGTTGCCAGATGAAGCACTGAACATAGGAAAGGAAGTTGACAGGCCCACTGTCAGCGTCCTCAAGGGATTGGGGTTGAACTTGGTAGCACTCCCTGGTGAGGCACTCCACCTATTGGAAGATGGAGTCATCATGGAGCTGAGGGCCTACGAACACCACAATTTGCAGGTGATCAGTGAGCAAAATATTAATAATGAAAAAATGGCCCTACAATGAGACTTTTCCATCACCATTGCAACCGAGGTAACTGAACGAAACAAGTGCATAGTTTATGTCGTGGAGGAGGCATGCCGAATGGTCCTGGAGTTAGCCATTCCTTAGGAAGAATTGGTCAAGGTACGCATTCGCAAGCTTACTACAGGAGTGCATGATACTCACACAAGTTTGGCTAAGGTTTAGCTGGGGCTGAACCTACATCTTGCAGATTTATGGTTGAAGGCCCAACCTTCAACTCCGCTAGAAGTAAAGGAGTAGCATGCAACCGCTGTCACAGAGGCGATAGCGGTGGTAGACAATGCAGTAGCACACTGCAAACAACTTTTGAACAGTCGTTTGAGGTCCTAACGAGCCTGCAGGAGGACTCTAATGTACAACGGCTAGAGATAGAAGTGTGAGAACTACAACAGTGCTATGACGAAGTAAAAGGTATAGGGCGAATTGTTGCTCTCACACAGACACTGGCGAAGCTGCAGGAGGCCAAAAATTTGAAAGAATAGGTAGATGTAGCACAACACAAGGAGGTAGTGCTGAAGGTGTGCTTGAAGCCCTAGTTGGATGAGGCTTATTCGGTCACAGCCTCTATTGAAGGCAAGCTTGCTAATCTGCAAGAAACTCAGCAAAAGCTTCAGGCTGACAGTTCAAAACCAACGACCGAGCAGTTGGTTGAAGCAGCGAAGCAAGCGGCCGCATAGTGCACTGCTGAGGTTGCCATCATAAAGGTCAAGCTGGGAGGTCTTCACGCCAATATCTCTACACCTGCAAAGTGACTCGAGGGTGAGTCACCATGTTTGTGTTGGGGGCCTGTTGGGAACGGGTTCCCCCAAGGACAATTTTGTGGTTAAACGCCCATGTTTTGGGACAAATTTTGTAATAAAGTTGTAAAGTCTCTGCATTTTGTGGTCATGGAGTGCGAAGGTGTCAAGAGTCATAAAGGGTTGTACGCCCTTATTTTGTAAAGTGTAAAAGTTGGCTGTAAAGATCCACCCATGGTTTGCGGACCATGGGATTGTATAAAAAGGATCTGATTAAGTAAGCTCTAGGTAGTAAGTTAGTAGACAAGTTTTGGAGTCTTGGTAGAGAAGTCTAAGTGTTTCAGGTCTTAACATAGGTAGAGGCTCTATAGCTGAGTGTGCAAAGGCCTAGGGTGGAAGTCCGCATCTGAGTGCGTGGACCCCTGCAGCTATGTGCACAGGGTGGATAGAGTCTGTATTAATATGAAGATATCAATAAAGAGAAGTATTCTGCAAATTATATGTGTTTATTTCTTGTTAATGCATCTGCTTATATTGCGTCTTGGATTTAATTTACAATGTTTATGTGATGTGTGAATATATGTGACTGTATTGGTTAATTGAATGCAAGTAAGAATATCTGTTTACGTGACACTCACTGTGTTTGATTAGAAAGATAAGTAAAACACTTAAGATAACTTGGGAACCTATACAATACACTGTCATAATAGCGTGGAAGTACTTGGATCACAGGTTAAAGCTGCATGAAGGTGAATCGTACACCTTCTCGGAGGTACCGAAGGGCAAAATAAAGGGTAGATTGCTAGAGCCCTAAAGCTTAGTGACCTGCACGAAAGTAGGAACAGAGGATATAAACCGATATCACGACCATCTCAGGGTGTGGAAACTTGGTTCCAGCATCCCCCCCTACTGCTTCAGGTGAGACTTTGGTCTGCGCTCCGCGGGATGATGCCGAAAGGGCCAATATTGTAGGGATTTGTTTGGCTAACTAACGCTAAACCTCTGTCAGGCCCCACAAAGCCAACAAGCTCTGTCTCAATATATGAAGGTATCTCAATCCCAACTATATACGGGATTCTCTGCCAATCGGTTCGTACTTTTTTTCATCATAATGTATCCATGTCATATCCAAATCCTACTCGGAAAACTCTCCAAGGAGCTTCTTCATCCTGCCACATGGCTAGTCATGTTAGCAACATCGTACTCATCCTCGGTCGTGATATGGAACTCTCATCCAATATATCATGGTAGATCTCATACTAACACAACATCCAAATGTGATCATCTCACCAGTAACGTTCCTAATCATCATCAATACATCCAAGTAATCACATATCGTAGAATATCTCAGATCAAAAATTGATCGTCACATGCATCTATTTCGAAGGACACTAGATGGCAACTTTATGTGAGTGAAGCAGCTCAATCATGAACTCATAAGGGTGTTCAAAACGGAACATCAATGCTTCAATCAATAGTTGGTTGCCAAGATGAGTTCAATAATATTTCTTCACAACATCTTGAAATTCAATCAGAGTGTCCAAGGATTTGCATTTCCACTTTCCAATACTTCTTCACTAGATTCACAATTTAGATTATCTTTTCCCAACTTTAGAAATTGATTCATCATGCCATGATTCAACATTTTGAGCGTCAGAAACCATCTCCCTCTTACTTATATCATCATAGCCTCATTACGTGTCAATAGTATACCATTAGTATATAAAACCAAAACAAAAATCAAATTCATACCTTGGAACACTTCTGAAGTAGAGGTTTGGATCAACACATTATCCTAACTTCACCAAATAACTATCGATGAAGACATATTAAGATCGAGGAGCTTGCTTCATATAGTTCTCTCTCCAAACATAATAATTTTCCAAACCAACATGCTCAGACTTACAATATTGTACAATCAAATTAGCGAAATCATCTTATCAAAGTTTAGATGTTAGATCAAAACCAATATC
Source organism: Pinus taeda (assembly GCA_000404065.3). Classification (NCBI taxonomy): domain Eukaryota; kingdom Viridiplantae; phylum Streptophyta; class Pinopsida; order Pinales; family Pinaceae; genus Pinus; species Pinus taeda. The sequence continues at coordinate 40,191 of APFE031008740.1, forward strand.
AAAATCATCACAATATCACTGTATCATATTCTTTAGACCAGGTGACAAGTAGAGCTCTCATCAAGTCATGAATTTATCTATTATCATGCCAACAAGTTGTCATTTATAAAAAAATATCAATTCAAATTTCATCAATTCATCCTCGTGATCATAATATAATTTACTACATACAATGAGAATAAGTCATGCGGGTTTCATTGTGATATTATTTCATATTGAATCAAAACTGTCAATACTTCAACCATTGTGCTAAGATCAATGAGATTAATACAAAACCATTATTAAAATTAGACATTGAAGGTCATTATGCCCATATAAAATTATTATCAAGGAAAATCATCAATCATTAAGTCAAACATTAGTCATCAGGTAAGGTCCCAAATTTGTTATCATAGTGAGATCTATAGTCCAAAACATATCAAGGAAAAGTTCTTAAGTCATTATGCATCATGTCAAGGATCCAAACACTTCTCATCTATTTCAATCAACTAAATCATATCAAACTCTTGTAGTGCAAATGTCAAACATAATGACATATCTATATACATATGGTGGTCACCTACAAACACAAGTTCATTCTATATATTCATATTATAGAAAACACTCAAACTTTCTTGCTCAAATATCTTTATGTTGTCTACTCCACATTTGTAGGACTGACATCCTTCAAGTGAACATCTAATCTCATGTAAAAAACTTCATTTTTGTGTCCAACATGCATAGTTTCACACATAGGCCTTCTCTGGGCCTTCTTTGCGAGTGGTTGGGAGGCTACAGTCGCACCCTTGACCTTACTTATGTGCAACAAAGAGGATAGAGTCACACCTATAACCCTGTGTCCATGTGACTGAGGCTTAAAGTAAGGGAAAGCTCTCTCTCTTCATATCAAAACTTTGTTACAGATCAACAATGTTAGATATTTGTCTATTCATGCCCATAAATCATACTTCAAAAGAAAATAGTATATAATGCAAATGAGAATAGGAGAAGGGATCTTATGGAGAGGTTCTACCTCCGAATGGGAATCCAATTTAGTCATCTTTATGCCATCAACCTGTCCATAATGTTATCACGCATCATCAGATCTGTTAGATCATAAAGTCAGACCATATCACATCTTCACCATGGTTATATTATGTTATCATCAACTATGACATCAATCTTCATTAAGGGTTAGTGTCAAACAACTTATAGGAGTAGAGATCAAGAATCATGATCATAAGAATTACTTCTTTGTCACACAACTCAATACATTAAGTCATGGCATTCAATTTTACCATATGCCATAATTACTAAACACATCAAAACATAACCATGGTCAACAAAAGATCATGAATATCAATCTCATTGTTACACTTCTATCATCATGGCTACCATGATTTTCACAAACAATATCAATAGTATCAGGTTACCAAATACTAGAATCAAGGTACTAGCCTTTTATGGAATCAATATATCCAAAATCATAGATGTTATCCAAACATCAAGTATAACACTATATATCAAATATCAATATTAAGAATCAAGAAATACCAAGTGCATCATCTCATCATAAGAACCATGAATCCAAATCACTTTCATATGCATGCATGAATTATTTGAGAAGGAGACATTATCATCATACCTTAGGTCTTACCTTGTCATTCAATATTACAGCTAAAACATAACATTGCAACAATATATCATGCATAACTTATAGTATTCAAATACCTGTGCATATTTTCATTTGACATAGGTAGCTTGTAGCACTTAGTCCTCTTTTCATCAGGTGCCTCTTTACATTTTCCAACTCCATATTTTCTTTCCTGCATCTCAAATGATCCTCAAGAAGGATCCTCTTATTACATCTCATCAACGAGGTTAGAAACATCCAAATACTCAAATATACATGCAGGAAGTATAATTAATAATAAAAAAAATAATCAGGTCTATAAGTCTAAACAAAAGTAAATACATAAAGGAGCATCATAAGTCAAGAAATACTTATCTTCAATGAGATGTGATCCTCTCCCTCTTGAACCAACCTTCAAGATCCATCGCTGTCCATTTTCCATATAAAAATGTTGCCTTCAATCAACTTTATCAACAACTAGGCCTACTAGAGACTATCCCATCTAGGGCTCCATCAAATCTATCACAAGTGCTTGAACATCTTTACATTGACCATGCTAGGGTTTCTAGTTTTCACATCTCAAATATTTTCCATAAACCAGGGTTTCTCTCAAACCCTCTCCTCATGATATACATCAAAACATAATACACAAATTGCCTAATATTATCTTCAAACCCTAGAATCATTTTAGGTCTCCTCCATTTTCTCTTGCTTCCATCAAAGCTGTCTCCATGGAGGTGATTTCCATGACTTTTCTTCAGCCCAACTCTGAAACCATGTTAATTTTTCATAGGGCTATATTTTTCTTTACATTGATAATTGAATTTATTCATTAACACATTAGTTTAACCCCATAACATTATTCATAGTTACATCATTATTCAACATCATATGCAACTATGTAGAAAGAACAATATCATCATCATCATCAATGCAATGAAACATAAAGGAACAATATAAGAATTGCATTCACACATAGAGACACCAAGATTGGTCGGAGACCAGGGAAAAAGCCACTATGGGGAAAACCCTTTCAAATTATTCTTCTTAGTAGATTGTCATCAAATGATTCAACAAAAGAGAGTAAAATGATCCATATATTCATTTATGCAACTAACAAGAAAAACAACTACAACATCCATGAAATGAAACCAATAATGTATATACTCAAAACCCTGATTTTGAAGTCTATAATGAGTTGTCACTGTCTTCAGTTAACTGTCGAACACTGCAGTCAATGAGAGAAAACTTTGAAAGAATAAGATTTCATATTTTAGGTATTAGTCTCACGAAGGAGGATATATGCAAGTGACTATGGTTGTCTAGTCACTCCCTTAATCCTCGCAAGAGAGCGACTAGCTTCATATTTGAACCGCGGAAACCCTAACTCCCAATCACATGCATAGTGAGTTGTCTGTGTGACTGGTAGGCTCCAGTCACACACATGAGCCTCTAAGAGAGAAACTATAGTTGGGATCCTTCTTTGATGTTCCTGTAACTATGGCCCAAAACACTAGATATGAAATATGAATTTTAGACCCTACAATTTCACCTTAGAGAAAACTTGATCCTCTGTGGATGAGCCTTAGACCCGTGCAATCCAAAAACAAGATAGAAGAGTTTCTCATCATTGTGTCTAAATCAGGTAGAGGTTACTTGTATTTATAGCCTTTAAAGGTGGTCCACTTTTCCTTAGGTATGACCTTATCAAATATGCACATGTGGGGTTTTCTTCATAAGTACACTTTCCCTTATCTGATTTGAGTGATATTTAGGTCGATTTTGGTCCTCTCGAAAAGGTAAATTCAATGCAATAATTATCTACATAAAGTGAGATTTACAAAGTGAAATTTTACCATTGTTTCATATCTTTAATAGGGAAGATCAGACCAATGTACCTGCTAAGAAGGAAAAGTTCACTGGGGTGCTCTGTCCACTAAAGGGTATGTACAATGGGAATAATTGAAGCAAAATTTTAATATTTTTTTAGCTAGATTTCTCTCCAAATTTTGCACAAGACTGATTCTAAGAGTTTTTCTTGTGATTTTGTAGACATTTACCAAAAAAAAAAGGTTTTAAGCTGGACAGAAAGAGAACACGAGTCCCAAGATTTAGATGCTAACAATGACCCAACAACAGTACAAGTGTTAAGGAATTGTGGACTCCTTAATTTTTTCTGGCTTCTGGGCATGAAAGCTCAACTTGAGTTATTAGAATATCTGTTCAAGGGATCAGATATTCAGGGACAATTCTTCAATATCGGGGCACATACTGTTAGGGTAGAGGTAGAGGACATCTATTTTCTTACAGGCTTGTCTCGGAGAGGAGCTCCTATCTCATTATCTATGCTGAGAAGGGGTTGTGAAACTGCCAAGGATTACATAACTACTCACTGTAGACCTCATTCTCAACCAAAAAAGGATGGGAAGATAGAGATTAAGGATGTGATATAACTACCTCTCAGGACAATCCTTTTCATCATTGCTCAATTGGCTCGCACTGTCACTTTGTATTTGGCTACCAAGTCCCAAATGCAATATGCATTGGAATGCATAGAGCCCGCTGTGTTTAATTGGAAGTGAGGGGGTGTTGGAAAATTTGAAGGAACAAAATAGTGAAAAGGATGGGAGACTACAGAACTTTGGATATGGTTCCATTTTAATATAATTTTCTCTTGAGAGTGTACCACAAATTCGACCTTAGCACATTGCGCTCGATCTTCTAGGTCCTAGAGTTCCACAAATGAGGCAATGGATAGATCCCATGTCTCATCATGTGGGTGCATCTTCGATGAGTTTCACTCCCACTTTATTATGATGTTTTTCGGTGCAACTCATTATGATTGATGACTATCCATATGTTGGAGTTGATTTCCGAGGAGATCCAGACCTCGTTTTACCTAAAGATGAGCAATGGGGTGATATAGGTAAAACAATGCCATTTTGAATATTTTTTATTTTACAATCTTTTTTATGTTTTTAATGCCTCAGAGACTAACTATTGATTACACATGCATATATTGGACCAGTGTGACTAGTAGGCTAATCATATCTTCAATTATGAGGAGAGTCACAACTTGCACTGATTGGAGCTACTGCAGGAGGAGAGGAGGAGATGCAGGATCTCAACATAGCCTAGACCCTTGCTAAGTTTGAGCTCAATGTTGAGGTTTTGACCCAGACTGTGTCAGATACCAACGTCAATGAGATCCCCATGCACCTGAAATGATACACTATTGGAGTACCAGAGCGCATTAGTGGGTTGTTGTGCAAGGTTGTTGGCGCAATTGTATGTTATGTCAATCATCATCAGGACTAGTCTAATAGGAGGCCTTAGAGCCATATTTTGTATGCATGTATTTTGATAATATAGGTTATGTGGCCATATGTGTATAGAAGATATTTTTTGTAAAACCAAACTCTATATATATATATATAGTGTTCACAGTGTTGGAAATCCATCAACTAAGCCGGTCTCCCCAATGTGAAGTCCAAATTAGACTTCACACTATCTGGAATAGGATCCCCATCCAGAGTATCACCCGATTTCCATGTATTCTTATATATTTTCCTTGGCTCTAACTATCAACAAGATAAAGGAATTAAATTGTGCCTTCGAAAAGTGAGTGAGTGTGCCTCGTGAGAGTTCAGTTGTAAGTGTGTCAAGGTTCCTTTACTACAGAGGAAGAAAAAAAAGTGTTCCTCTAAGAGAGAAGTAATATTACCACCCTAGTAGAGACACATGCAACCAATAACGATCCATCTAACATCCAGCGGAATAGTCCAAAAGTATGCGACGATTATTACAATCAATCAACAAGAAATATCTATCTAATATCTAGTGGAATAGTCCACAAGGATGTGACAAAAATAGAAACCATTACGACACATTCTCAATATGATAAGGACCAAAATAACTGAAATATTTCAACTACTCTAGCACAAATGAAAGAAAATATGAATTACAAACATCCACAGAATAGTCTTATAAATATTAATAATCCATGCATGAAGAAAGTGTTGGCCATGAGGCTTCTAATATTAAGTAAAAGTTCCAAGACACATGTATACAATGAACACCACTAGCTCTAGTAGTCGAGCATTGGAGGCACTACTTACTCCTCAAAGAACCACCTTGTCTCTCTAATGCCTTGCGGGAGGAGCCAAGGTGAAATTACTTTGCTCATACAATGAGAGTGTATATATAACCAATGGGGTGATGCTTCACCTCCCTTGTGACTCTTTGACTACCCTCATGATTGTTTGACTTCCTATGACTTTTAAAATTTACACGACTCTTTAGATTATGTACATTTTCTTTAGACTTACACTTCACAATACATTTTCGAATAATAAATTACATAATACACAAGAATGATGTAGCATATGACGATTCATGACATGACACTGCTGACAAGGACTTCTTGATGACATGGAAATGTCAAGCCATTCTTGTTTCTCCTTTGTCTTCAAAAAGAGATGTGCAATGCTTCATCTTCATGAGAGATATGATTTGTTATACATATCCACTCTTGAAAGAGTTATAAATCAGATGGAGTCTTTATGCAGTCTTGATATTTGATCTTCTGTCATAATCTAGTGTTGCTTCATCTTCTCGCATGATGATCATCTTATCTATTTAGCTCCATATGTGTCTTCTAGTGTGTCCTTGTTATCTATCTCCTTCTTCATCATCTTGACATAACATAATAGAGTACTTTCATCTACAATCCACTCATGACAAGATAAAAGCAGTGTGATAAACCCCTAGTCTCAGATGTTACATGATGATCCACTTACTAAGTCGGGACAAAACGAGAGAGAGGCTTAGAAACTATGTAGTTGCACAACTCAGGTAGTTAGGGGTGAATCTTAAGCCTTGAGACTACGCAAAGTGTAGTTCAAGCTAGACTAGGCAAGAAGATTGCATAGTTTTTGGAGTTTGTGAGTCAGGTTAAGGGGTTTTTCACCTTTTCATCCAAATATGTAGTTCTGGGAGGCAGAGGCAGCTAGGTGAGTGTGTAGTTGTGCAGATTAGGAGCTTAAGGGCTGGGATTAAGGTCTGACACTACACAATGCACAATTCAAGCCTAGATAAAGGGCTTGATTGCATAGTTTTGGATGCCAAGGCTTGAGCTTGAGAATTGAAATTGAGAAGTGCATAGTACTAGAAGGACATGAGGCCAAGTGATTGTGAATTTGCACATTTCAGGAGATCAAGGCTAATACTTGAGGACTGAGACTACGTAATGTACAATGTTGGATTGGATGGAGAGAAAGATTGCACAATTCTAGGACTCAGGGGCTAGGCTTGAGCACTAAGGTTGTGAGATATGTGGTTCTAGGAGGTAGAGATTGCACATTTTACAATGCCAAGAGACAAGGTATTTTCTTGATGTCTGAGACTACATAATGTGTAGTTCAAGGGGGCTAGATGAGGCTAAGTGGCCCGGTCGGGAGTTTTTCCAATTTTGATAAGTGTTGGATCAATGAAAGTAAGTTGAATAAAATCAAGACTTAAACATGATCACACACTTAGTTCACTTGAATACATGACATGTGACACTCAATACACATGAAAAACATACTTTCCTCAATGCAACAACATTGCAACCCATTCCGAGTGTGACACCAAAGATACACTTTGCGACGAAAATGACGACACTTGTGCGATAATGTGTAGAACTTTGGAAAAGAGTGGGGAACATGTATACATGATAAAAAAAACTCATTATCACAAATATTTCCCTTTGAAACAAACCAAACTCCACTTTACACGATAAGCCCAAATTCCCAGGCCAAAAGATGACATTTTCTATATGAAAATAAAAGTGCAATTGATACTTGTTATATGCAAACGACAGTGAAAACAACACATGTCAGGGTGAAAATGACACTAATTAAAGGCAAAACAAGTGAAAGAGACAACTGAAAACATGAAAATGACACTCAAGAAAACAAAGGGTGTGAAGCGACAATTTGCAAAACTCGCCAAAATAGAACTACAAATGCAACTAGACGTGAGAAAATATTGATGTCGGTGCACGCTGACTGTCAATATGGATTGGACATTTCACATGCATAGTCTCAATGGACCATGCTAAGCTTGCGTAAAAGAATGTAGAGGTGTGTGAAGCGACAATTTGCAAAACTCGCCAAAATAGAACTACAAATGCAACTAGATGTGAGAAAATATTGATGTCGGTGCACAATGACTGTCAATATGGATTGGACATTTCACATGCATAGTCTTGATGGACCATCCTAGGCTTGCGTAAAAAAATGTAGTCATGCACTTGTTAAAGATTGAGCATGTGTGAGTAAGTGACTTTGACACTTCCAATCCAAGAAGGTAGCTCAAAAGCATCAAGTGACCGAGAAGTGGATATGGGATGACCAATCACGAGATCCATAGTAGGCTCCAAAATTTGAGTGTAAGAAAAATTTTGGAGGATGTTTGTCGCAACGACAACACTTGGTGACACACTGGTAGAACTTAAACTTCTTTGCGTTGGTCCATTCTTTCATGTAGGGTCTATTTCTTTAGGGTTTTATTGATTCATCATTGGGATTACCATGGCTTCCCAATTTACCCCATAAAAATAGTCCCCTTTCATTCCTTTTCTTGGTTAAACACAAACATTAGGTCAGTGATCACACAATGTTTCGAATTAGGAAAGGGTAATGAAATTTGCAAGCTTTATATTTTCAGAGTGTAGTTTTTCATCTCTGGTGTTGCTCCACTACCAACAGGTCAGGAGAGTACCCCAGGGGAGTCACTTTAGGAACACAAATATTGCCCCACTTCCAACAAGCCTGGAAAGTACCCCGATAGAGTTGCTTAATTCACCTCTTTGCATAGGAATCCTTCTCTTATTTTTCCTTTATTTATTTATTTATATAATACTGTGCATTGACACTTATTTATTTCATGGGCTGAAGAGGGATCCCAACTTATTAAGAGCAGGAGAGGTTGTCCTTTTAAAGAAGCATATATAAGACCTCTGATATTGGTTTTCGTGTTGAAATTTTCCCCTTTCATTTCTCTACTTGCTTGGATCAGCTTGAAAGCACCGAAACATAAAGGCCAAGTGTAGGCATGAGGTTTTCATAATAGACATGGAGATCATGGTTTAGCACAAGGCTTTCCTAATGCAAGGATCATACTTTCTGTCAGAACATCATTGGCTAAAACATGTAACCAATACAAGGAAGAAGGATGGAGAGTTAGCCAAATGTTGTAGTGTCAAAAAGTCCTTCTCTTTTTTTCCACATTGTCCTTTTGAGGCCAAGTAGTACACCCTTCGTGCAAAATCTTATCAACAGAACAGGAAGGAAAAGACATTACACAACAAGGAAGCGAAACCAACAAACAAACACAGGATGATAAACCAAACATGATGGAAGACATAAGTAAGAAAAGACATGAAAGACTAAAGAGAATGAGTGCAGAATGAGTGCAAGAGAGGGGGAAACTATAATGCAACTAATCCTACTCCTAACCTAACATTTAGAAGTTTGGGGTCATGTATAATGAAATTTCCAATGGATCCACCTTAGTTGTTCCCGAACTACAACGAGAAAGATACGATCTATTAAAATAAATATAAAGTAATGTGAAGGAGATAAGATGAGAGCTTGAATAAATTGCACAACAAAAGGAAGGTCTTTCATCTGGGTGGAAAGATGTGTCACAACCACTACTTTTTCCCAGTTCACATTCTTACCTTTTCGATAGAAACCATAATCAGACAAACCTTGAAGACTTCTTGTGAATGCACCTTCTTCTATGTCATCCTGCTTGGAAAGCATGAGAAAAGTTTGAAACCTATTATTTTCACCGAGGCTTTCCAAGTAATATTTATCCAACCATTCGATGATTGGATCACGAAATTCGAAACAATCCTCTAGAAAATCCCAAAAATTTTGAAATAATGAATCTTCAATTAAAAGTGCGGGATCAGGATGAGAATCTTGTGAGGAAAAATAGATTTAATCATATTTAGAAGGCTTGTCAAGATAGTGAGGACCTGATATAACCATCAATGAAGGTTGAAGTGCCTCAACGGATTAACAAGTATCCAAATGGTGAGATAAACCATACGGATTAATCGATGTGAAACAACTATCATCAAATATACTGGTGGGAAAATGATAAAACGAATAACAGTTAATATTATGATTAGATGGACTGATTAAAGAATCAGATTCCTAGTTAGTATTTAATGAAGATAAATCAATTTCAAGATCTCTTTGAATTCTCTGAACAATCGAACCAACTTCCTCGCAAGCTGGATGTGACAAACCATTTTCCTGTAATTGGTGACAAATTATACATGCATCGTAATTTTTGTATCTCCTTAGATAATTCTAGGCTAGGAATTATGTTAGGACATCTAAAATGTTTTGTTGTTTTTTAAAGTTTTTTGGATGACCAAAGCTATAAATTGCTTGAATAGGTGAAATTCTTAATTACTTATGATTAAATGGAAGGGCTAACTCTTCACCTCTAAATAATAATTTAGCTTTGATTTAGATGTTCAAGGTTGAAACTTTAGAAACTATATGATTTGTTAAATATCAAACAAATTATCTAACCATCATATATTGTGGATGTGTGTAAAATACTTTTACAACCAAATAATATATGTTTAAGAAACTTAAGGGGATATGACAATTTATTGCTGTAAAGAAGTTAAATAAAAAAAACAGTTTAATCAACTAATATTTGTAATAGATTATAACTTCACGGGGGATTTCAGAAATTGAAACTCAATGTTATCTTACCTAGAACTCCCATAAAATTCAAAACATATGTAGAAAACAGATTGAAAATAATAACAAAGAAAGACTTACAAGAACACACACTATCTTGAAATGAATACATAATCCTTTTATTACTTCAGAAATAATCTTGAAGGATACAAGTCTACTCAAAAGTCTATCACAATGGTTCAACCATTTCTAAGTCTTATTTCTAAGTACTTATAGAAAAATATTACATCTGAGATCGGATTTGAAACTAGATATAATTACAAAAATAATATTTGTTTTGAAAACACAAATATTTCTAAATATAGAGGAAAAATAAGAAAATCTGCTAAAAAATGTTGTGTTATTGAGGCTATGTAGGAATCAAGTAATCGCTATTGCTGCTTTGCTAGAATGTTTTTCCTTTTATGCTAAAGATCCTGAACTGTAGTTACACTTCATTCGACCAATTCTAGTAGTCATTCCCACCTCTCTTCACTTGTGATATAAAATCCATCATATTCCTGAATATTTCATCCACCTCAGTGTAAGTGTCAGAAATAGGTTTATCCACAAAAAGGTGGTGGGCTTCATGCTGGATATTCAAATCAAATTTTATTCCCTGTATGAAAGCTTCACCACTGATAACACCTTTGGATTTTGCAAGTTTGGAGGCATCATCACATATGTTACACAACTATTCTTGATAGTTTTCTAATGGGATCAATTTTCCATTATAATTTCCGAGTGTAGATAAGCCTTTTTCCTTAAACAAAGTGAATTTCCTGTTGAATCTCTTGACTTCGAACATAAGATCCTTGCATTTGTTTTCCAATTGTATCATTAATTTTTCTTTGTTAGGACCCTCTTGACCTCCATGACTGTTGTTGTTCTGTTTGGAATATTAAGGTATTGAAGTTCCTCGGTTTTGGATTTTAGTATCTTGATGATCTTTTGTGCTTCCTCTGGCCTATGTTCCAAATCCACCTTTGTGTTTTTAATGGCTTCCTTGACTCTATGTACAGGTTCTTCATGTTCAAAAATAGTTTGTATGGAAGGCCACATATTTGTTATATTGGAATTTATATTCTGCCAAATACTATTTTTAGCCTCAATTAATGTTTGGATTACAAAGGATTTATCTTCATATTTTTGCACCTGTTGCATGAGTTTATAATTTTTCTGCAATTCTAACAAATATGCGTTGTCAGTTTTGAGTTTACTCTCCTCCATTTTAGCCAATTTTTCTCACAGTTTATCCTTTTCTGACTGAACACTTGATAATTCATTTAGAGCTCTAGTAAGCTCTTCGGTGGATTATGAAATTGTAGTTGTCGCTGAAGTTTCTACCTTCGTACCTGTGCCCAATGTAGATACTCCTGTTGCTTCCCACTATTGTTTTTCTTTCAACAGTGCTTTCATAGCCCACTCCATCTTTTGTATCTGTGCATTCTACTCCACTACTATAGTAAAAATTTTCTCTTTTCTAGCTCTATATTTGCAACCTCTTTAGCTTGAGGATGATCTGTGGAGGGTAGCTTCAATTTCTTCCTAAATGTTTGGATATATGCTTCCTTATTTTTTATGATCTCTTCTACCGTTTTAACATCTTTAGGATCATGTCCTAGATTTATGACCAAATCCTCTAGGGATTTGATTCTATTATCTTTAGAAAATGATGACATATTTTCAATTTTCAGTTGATAATTCATATTATTTAAAGATAACTGCAATTGAGAAACAATCATTGCTAAACTAGTGAGTGATAAAAGGATAAGATCTCTTGTTTGTTTATGTAAATCGATCTGAATGATTTCATGTATTTTATTGGTATCAATGGAAAAGATAGAGGTTTTATAATCTCCAGCACTCCTAGGAGTTAGCACTAATGGTTCCATTAAGGTCATCTGGAATTGTCCCTTCTCTGCATCAAACACATAAAGTAGTCTATGTTGAGTCTTGGTTGTTTGTTTTCGAAACTCAGAGTAAGTAGAAGCCTTCAGAGCTTCATTCTTCAACTTTATTTCTCGGTATCTAGAAAATATACTTTGCTGAGTAGAAACCTGTGAACTGGTGGATACTAGAGATTGGACATTTTCTTCAACAGTGATTGATTGTACTATTTCTTCTACTTGAGTAGAAGGAGTAATAGGTGTCCCTGATAATATCACTGTGGCTAGCTGATCTGTGTTTCTTTCATCTGCAGTTTCATCTTGAATAGTTATTATTTGAGATCTAAACTGAGGATTAATTGGAGAATCTAATTTTTGAGTAGCATTAGGGCCCTTCTTCTTCCTTTTAAAAACAATAAACTTTGCAACTAGATTTTCAGAGTCTGTAGGAGACAATGGTTCTCTTTCTCTTTTCTACTACTCTTTAGAAATAAGTGTCTGCATGGAAGGCTAAGTAACTAGTCATTCTTAAACTTCCTGTAAAGTACCTTCCTGATTTACATATTGCTCAATCTTAGGCCTCGGCGTGTGTGCATAAGAGGTGCTTTTTAGCTTTAGTCTAAGCTTAGAAATAATATCTTGAGGATCATATGACTAGGAATAACTGAGATTGAACTTCATTTGGCTCAAGATTGCATGTATTTATTTTGCAGCAACTTTGGTATTCATAATGTATGGTCCTATGTGTGCTTTGAGTTTAAACTGTGCCTTCTTCTTGTAGGAAACAAAGTGCACTTCATCCACATTTAACATCTGTCTGCTGTACTCCAATGAAAAAATCTCGATAGGTACAAAAATTGGCAATCAATATGGAGGCAATTTTGATCCATAAACTCTAATTTAGGTGTAGTTTTGGTATAAATACCAATCTCCCACTTTGGATTTCTCTAATAGCTGCAAAAACTTCCTAATATCATGAGATATCCTTGGGATTGCATCGCTTCTTAACAAACATAGTGAGATATACAATAATTTGTCAATAAAATCGGTATAGGAATACTCCTCTGAGTTATTTCTAACCGGAGAAGTCCAGTGAATGACTGACCAAGGGTTACCCTCACTATCAGTTTTCTATAAAGGGAATTTGAATTTATCTTCTTGATAATATAGCATAAGGTAAACTAGGACTGACTGGTATTTGAAAACACCACCTACTTTCTAATTAACCAATTGTTCATGGATTTCATTGGCTAAAAATTGACTGTAGTTGAAAAGTAGAGAGGGTTGTTTACCAACTGCAAAAGTGGATAGTAATCCTAATACTATCTCATCTACCCACTGATCAGTATAGCATCCAAGAAATTGAGTTACCATGGAAATGACCTTCTTGGACATCTCAGGAAATATAGAAGCTGGATATGGGGGGCTAGTCCTAGGCAGCTCTACATTTGTAGGAAGGAAATATTCAAATATTTGGGGTCTCTGAGGGAAAGTGAGTTTGTTATACAATTCCATTAAGATTTCAACATAAAAAGGGAGATGTGAAGGCTCATATTTAATTTCTAGGGCCTGGAATATGCTTTCAGGAGAAACAAAGAAGATAAATTCATTACTTTGGGAGATGACGACCCTTTGACTAGGTAAATACCTAAAGTGACACCAGACAGAAAATTCGGGTAAGAAGTGAGTATGGGGGAAAACAAATTGTGGGAGAAAGGATTCCCAGATGCTTAATTCATCACTCTTGTCTAGATATTTCTGCTTAGCCCAATTAATTAGCTCGTAGAGGTTGAATTATGAAATGGTTTCTATGATTTTATCCTTGGTGTCTACTAAATGGTCTTTGTCGAAGTCCAAGACTAGAGGAATAAGGGGACTGTTTCTATGGCCTTTCACTTTCCCTTTCTGTTCGACATTGTTGAATATGAAAACTAGGTAGAGACGAAAAATGCCTAAAATATTTTGACAGGAAAATTATGATAGAAAAAGGTATGAGAATAAGGTTACTCAGGAAAGCTGTCGACTGTACGTAGGGAGAATCATTTTGAAAGCTGACAATTGTTGGCATAAAGTTCTTCGTTCTGCAAGGTCAATGGCGAGCAAAGGAAATGAATAATTGGTGTTACAGGGTTTTATATAACAGGTAAATTAGGTGCATAGCGACCAATTAAACATCTGTAGAGCGGGGGCATTAATTGCTAAAATGGATCAGTGGTAGGAATAAATGCGTCAATGTTTATAAAATTTCGTGGGAGATTTTGAATCGTTAATGGATAGGTGACGTGGAGGAATGGTGATGTGGTAGGAGGTAATGACTATGTGGTAGAGGAGGAGACACTTGGTGGGAGATGTTTGGAAAAGGATATAGTCGTTAGAGGGAGCGGAGGTGGAATTTGGGGGGAGGGGGTTGGTGGGGAAGGCTTATTCACTGTAGACCTCATCGAAGTGAATCAGAGCCATTGCTTCCAGTGAGGATTTTATTTGCATGCGACAACATTATTTTTTTGTATTCTAACTTTATAAAATGCGATAAAAACATCAAATCAGTCAAATATCCAAAGTTTTAACTTAGAAACAATTTAATATTTCTATATATGATAGCGACATTTAAATGTGCATCATTAATTTTATTCTTTTCTAGGGATTTCATTTCCTTTTTTGTTTTTGAATATTTTTATTTGTTCAATTTCATTTTTTTCTTTCTTTTTTATTATTATTTGTTTACATGTAAATGTAAAATTGAGAATAATGTTACAACAATAATCATTGAAATAATTTAAAAGGGATTCCAACACAACAAACACATGAGACCAATCAGGACATAATGAACAGAGAAGAATTTTATTCGCACAATAACTCATGCATTCATTCACACTCAGGAGGACTTCAAGTGCTATGAAGAACAAGATTCACAATACAAGGAAAACCAAGAGACCTTATCATGAAACAAATATGATAGATATGATTCCTTCGACAAAAGATGGTATTTTATGTGATCAACTTCATAGTTCAATGACTTTAAGAGAGATGAACATTCCAAACCTAAGTTTGATGCAATAGATTTGCATGAAGATGAATCAAATGAAGAAGATTCTTGAATCCGATTAGAACTGAAATCTTGAAAAATTGAAAAGTTACATCTGAAATACCAAACATCTTTCAAAAAGAAATTTACATCAACTGAAACCTTGCAAAGAGAAGGATTGTGTGAGAGGAACTAAGTCTGACTTAGTTCGAGGGGCTTATCAGAGTCGTGATATCCTAACATAACCATCAATGAAAGTTGAAATGTCTCGACTTCCTTAACAGTCCCAAAAATTTCAAGGATTGTAAAATCACATCTTGAAGATTGAACCAAGTCGTGCATGGTGCAGGGATATTTGATACCATTGGTTTCAATAATACCACTTCTCACTGAATTGCAGCCATCTCTGTCACTAAATTGACCAAATTTTTCAACTTCAACAACAAGAATACTCAAGTTGAAAGATTCATGTAATCACAAATCTGAAGATGTGTGAATCAGAGAAATTTCATGAGCAAGCTGGTTTAGAGAGTTGTCTTCATGCAAGAGAAGAGATGACGAGGGATGGAAAGACTACTTAGTGATTTGATTTTTTTTCATTTTCATCATGGATAATATCACCACCATGTGTCAATTGAGAAGTTGACTCATCAAATGAATAACTTGAAGCTCATGGAGTATCTCCATCACAAGTAGATGCATTGCAAAATGGTAGAGCACAAGGGATAGTGAGATGAAGAGGAAGTTTTGCTAAGGACATCTTCTTTGACTTAATCAAATTCTAGATCTAAAGCAAATTCTTCATGACACTTGGGAATTTGTGATCACATACATCAATAGAGTAATCATCATTAGAATGATTATTTCCCAAGTGTTATAGACATATTTGGGCACTGCAACCCTAATGATATATGTCCATAAACCAAGGGCTTCTAAGTCCTTAAAAGTGTTGTTTCATGCCCTAAAGGAACAAGGTTAGCTGATTACATCATCTCCCATAAGTTCTCCACAGAAAACTGCTCAGGACTGGTCAAAACTAGACCATACAGACTTCTCATTGTAGAGGGTGTGATGCATCTCACCTGCTCAGTACAAAAAGTGCGATGCATACTGAAAATCCCTTCTGTAGGGTGTGATGGGCGAGAGTAGACAAATGTAAGAGATAGTTTGCAAGGTGGGTGATCATGGAATCTTCCATAAACTTCTCTTGTGACACTTACCTCTCTGAATTTTCCCAGGGATGAGTAAGAGATAATCAATCTCCAAGTGGAATCAAGGACTATTAGAGAGAAGACACTAATCAAAATCCCAGAAGCTGACTCGCCCCCCTGCAATCATTTATATATGGATCCCTCATCCCAGAGATCCATGGGGCTGGAATCTTGTATCTTGTAAGGAAGTGTTGTTGGTTTCTTGGTGGAATATCATAGCGTTGGGTGATCTAAGCTTTTCATGAGGTGAAGAAGGGCTTTCATGTTGGGAGGATGACACTGGGTCAGATCAATGGGTTGTAATCCTCTCTTCTAATCTTTATATCAATAAATTATTCAAGTTTTCCTCCACATCTTGTATGTTTGCTATATATGCATAGTGTGGTAATATATATATGGTCCTATATGGTTTACGATGTAGATCTCTGCACTTTGAAGGTATTATGCTGCTTTGACTTTACAGGTACTCTTTGAAGCGGAGTGGTCAAGGGAGGAGCGACAAAGATCCGTCAAAGAGGAGAAGGAACAAGCAGAGAACCAAGCGAAAGATTGAGGTTGGTATTCTTTGCTCCTCTCCTATCTATTTCTCGTAAAGGAAAACGAAAGTAAGTTTAATCTATTTGTTTCTAAGATAGCTACCCATCTTAGTGGGACTAGCAGCTCTGCATAGACACTATATTTCCCGATAACACCAAGGCTATGGATTAATTGAAAGAATTGATTGCATTTTATTCACTACCAAGATTAGTAGATTGAAAATCATCTAAGAATAGAAACACATCATATTCACATGGACGATTTTGGAAGAGAGAAGAAATATTGAAATAATATTCACCTTTCTACTCCTTTATCTTGTTGGGAAAAAATGCTGAGAGGGGGGTGAATTAGTATTTTTAAATCAATAACTTTTTACATTTCATGTTCAAATTTCTATATGCGACTTTACTGAAAGAACCCGTGTGTGTACGCGATTTCTCTTAAGACAACTAGCATATATCCAGTGGACTTATGATTTAGTTAATTCATCATATGTTGGTCTTCAGTCAGTGCATCTATACTTTATTAAACATTAGATAAAAAATAACCATGTGTTGTAATAAAAAAATAAACCATCACACATAAGAAACATAGATGAACACTAGGATTTAAGGTGGAAACCAAATGCGGGAGAAAACGACCTACTGCTCTCGTCTCTATCTTCTTTTTAATATAAAGAAAAAGTTGTTTACAATATTGTACTAGTGCAGACTCATACTACTATGCAGGCACCCACCTGCAAAAGGCTACAACCTTTGTTAGTTCTCCAGCTCCTACTAGAAGGGAGCTCCAACCCCCTGGCTCTTGTACTGGCGTAAACTTGTACCAGTACACAGGCACCAACCTACAGAAGGATACAACCTTCACATGTTCTCCAGCTTCTACTGGAAGGGAGCTCCAACTCCCTGATATGATTTCCAGCTACTACTAACAGGAAGCTTCGACTTCCTCACTGAAGGCTCCAACCCTTAGCATCCTCCATGGACCACGTTTCATGAATTTTCACACTGGATCCACTTGCTTCAACACGTCATAACTTGTAGGTTGCATTTCATCAAATTTTCAAACTGGACCCATTATCAACACTTAAGCTCAATATCAACTCATCATTGTAACACAATTATCAATCTCTGGCACAATTGAATCAATCAATCACGAAAACCAAATCATTAAACACTGAAACCCAATCATCAATCTATGAAACACAATCATCAATATCTGACATAATTGAAACAGAATCATCAACAAGTAATATTAACATTATTCATAACCACATTCAACTTCATCATTTAATCAGATCTAATTAAGAAATTATCATTTAACCCAGATCAATCATGAGGACATCATTGACAGACAATAGAGAAGTAGCAACAATAATCATATTGATCAGTCATTTATGAACGTAAACCCTTACTTTGTATACGTTACTTTGTAGAGGCCAACTTGCGTGTATATTGCGCTTTTCCCGAGACCAACCAGCATATAGATCTGTAAATTTTGACCTAAAATTGTGTAGCTCTTCAGAATGTCAGAAAGACCTAGATCATAAGATTCAGAGATAAAAACATGCATCAATAATTTGATCTAGTCAATCCATGAGCAGATCATACAATGAAAAGTCATTTCAAGTCTCATGATCCTGATCCATCATTGTATTCATTAGTGCATAATTATTTCAGATCTATGGATCTCATCCATCATCAAACTCTTAGGTGCATACTTAGTTTAGATCAAGCAAAGCTTAAAAAACCCATAACATGCATATTTTCCTTTGATCTAACTCTTCATAATATTTCCATCACTTCCACACCCACAAACTTTGATCTTCACCTCATATAGTTTTAGCCTTTTTCAATACCTCGTGTCAAAACCATAGTTATGTCGATGGTATTCTTTGATGGGATCAATATTCTTTGTCACACTCATTACTATGGGCCAATACCATGGTAAGAACCCCTGGTATTTAGAATACCATGGTGAAAAATCCATATGCTACTTTTCTTCATTGAACTCGCGTGCATACGTGACTTGGCTTAACAGAACTCGCGTATAGTTCTTGAACTTCCAACTTTATCATTCTTTTGAACTAATTCCTCTGAATTGTCATGCATTCTATCATATCTGTAAACACGTCTTGTTTATACCTTTAACAAGTAGATCAAAAAGCAACTTATCAAGTAGCATTCCATTTCATCAAATAGATTGTCATCAAGGACAACTCATCAAGTAGGTTTCCATCAAGGGCGACACCAACAATCTCCCTGTATCAAACATCTGATTCTAAGTTGTAAACCTTTGACCCATCATTTTGTTCCATCATTATTTAACTCTGAACTGACCTGTGGATTCATCAGGTTACCATGTACTTGTTCTGTTACAAGTGAGTTTCCATCAAGGACAACATATGTATCATAATGCCAACAATCGCCCCCTTTGGACTTGATGGCAACCATTTGGTGTTTAGTCACCACAACTTGTATATAACTTCAAGTCAAACATCAAGCTACTCTCCAAACACAATATCCAAACACAATATCCAAACACCAAGCTATTGTTCCCCTTTGACATCAAGGGCAAAGGGCTGACCAATGTTGAAAAAAGACTTCCATATCTGAACTGCTAAATATGCTAAACTACTGAACTGCTCCCCTTGAGCACATGTTGAATTATTTGATCATGCTCCTCCTAAGCACATGCCGAACTCTATGACGGATGGAAAATGAAGTACATGACTCTGTGACTCAAATGAGTATGACCTTCCTATCAACGAGGACCCATACTTACATCAATATCCCAACCAAGTGGGGATACATATTTGACTCAACCACCCAACCAAGTGGGATTACATATTTGACATGATCTCAAAAGTCCATACATGACTAAAGATGACAATTATTACATCATAGGTCTTTACATGACCTTTACATCAAATGATATACATGAAATTTATAAAAAATACCAAGGACCTAAACAAGATCATGATAGTTATCAGTAACTATCATACACCATATATGGTCTGCACCATAAGCATCTATCAGCAATATCAAGAACAACAACTTGTATATGAGAATGTAACTTTAGTATCATCAACCTGTGACTAAGTATGCCACATAAAGATATCAACTCATCCTCTTTGACCTTATCAAGATCAACTTGCTCCCTTTCCTTAGTAGAGAAAGCCTTATGTTTATAAAAAACATAGCCTTCCATGAATCAACTAAGCATATGTCATATCTCCAAGAAGTGATGCAAAACCATTCACATCATATCATATATATGTGAAAACACCATAGTCTTCATCCATAACATCATCATCATAGCAAGAATTGCATGATCTTTCCACAACAACCCTCAATATATCAACCATGTATCATTAATACGGAGTTTTCCAACATCCCACGTCTGATAAACATCAATCGTGATAATCAACATATATGAGAACCAAGCCTATCATCATAAAGTAAGAAGTCATTATGTGACTAAGTGAGCCATGTCTCTAAATAGCCATGTCTTCAAATAGTTCTGTCTTCATGAAACCTGAAATTACACCATTTTCTTGGCCAACCAACATTATTTACCAATATGAAACTTAAGTAATCATTCATGTATCCAACATAGAGATAGCAATATGTATCTAGATTTTCATCAATGAGAAAAGAAAACCATGAGCTCACAATCATTTGTCAAGATTTCTTGATACCATCAAAAGAAGCATTCCTCGATCATGTGAGAGCCAAGAACTATAGGAATCCTCATCCATAACTGCACCATATGAAATTTATGCATCTTTGAAGGTATGATGACACCAACATAACATAAATGAGTGAAACTTAACATCATCAAATAATGAATATGTGTACTCAAGTTTTGTGTTTCTCCTTGAACTTATGAATATCACCATGTAAGCAACATAACATGTGTACTATATGTATCATCATCCAAATCATCCAAATCATCCAAATCATCCAAATCATCCATAATCAAGGACTTCTAAGAAAACATAATTCCTGCCAATGCATTATTAGAAGCATAGAACATGCCCCCCCTGAACCTGTGCCAACTATTCACTGTCAGATCTGATCATTGCATATATTATTTAGAATCATCAAGGCATCATCATCAACCAGTTATACATGAAGTCATTAACAACTTCTGAGGGTCAAAATTACTTCTAAATAACATCAATAGACTGTAATAATCAACCATCAAGACAAAAAATACAATTTCTCATTGACTGAACCATATTAGACCCTTTTCTTGAGTTTTTCCCACAGTTTCTTCATAACATCAGCATATATGCGACTGTACAGTTTCGAACTCACGTATATACATGACTTGTCTTCATAAGGCCCGTGTATGAAAAGTGGAACACTGAAATTTCAAACTTTGAGTTCCCCCTGAGTCTGTTTTGACTGTACTAGGTCCTAGAACTTTTGCTAGAACATCGGTTCCAAGAATACCATTATCATGATGGTTCTTCATCAAAGACTCCATTTTACTCTTGTCTCTAGTCATGTGATGAGAACATTCATCTTTGTCTTCAAATGAGCAGAGAGAAAGACCACATCTTATCTGATCTTCTTTTTCTTGTTTCTTGGTGGATTCATCTTTTTCATATTTTAAGTATGGGGGATTACGCAGTGCATTATATTAGATATCATTTTTGGGATTCAACTGCGTTAAGTAAGTCTTTCAAACGTATGACCATTTCCATGAGAGGTAGTCGTAACTGACTAATTTCTCATGATTTTTGAATAGTTCACTTAGCACTCATTGCATCGGGTGATACTCACAGGGGTGAAGAAGTGGGATTGAAACTAGTGAAATGTGGAGAACGAATCACATAGCATCAATCATCATTTCCGGGGCTTGCACCCGGTAACCAGGACTTCCTAGGAGGTCACGCATCCCAGAACTCCTCTGGCTCAAGGGCGCTTATCTGTGGAGTTTTTCCCCATAATCAAGCCCACTTAGCTTGCTACCCCATTTGCAAAACCTTAGCAAGTATTGTGCCTCATGAACCATTCAAGTAGAGATCCCTTGACTCTTTTTGAATTCAAGTATGGGGGATTACGCAGTCCATTATATTAGATATCATTTTGGGATTCAACTGCCTTAAGTAAGTCATTCACGTATGACCATTTCCATGAGAGGTAGTCGAACTGACTAATTTCTCATGATTTTTGAATAGTTCACTTAGCACTCATTGCATCGGGTGATACTCACAGGGGTGAAGAAGTGGGATTGAAACTAGTGAAATGTGGAGAACGAATCACATAGCATCAATCATCACTTCCGAGGCTTGCACCCGGTAACCAGGACTTCCCAGGAGGTCACCCATCCCAGAACTCCTCTGGCTCAAGCACGCTTAACTTTTTCATATTTTCTGATATAAATGTTCTTGTTTGGTTGCTTACCATATTGTCTACGACGATCCATAGACTTGATCCTGCATTCTTTTGTTATACGCCAAAAATTGTTACACGCATAACATCTTATATGTTTCATATTCCTTCTATAGAAATCAATAGATTTGTGACCAAACGTATTGCAAGAAAAAGAATATCCCTTAAAGTACCTAGAAGCTGATCATATTTCTCTGAGACAATTATTAGTTTGAAACATTCTACTTCAGCACCTAGCTACAACATGTTCAACATTATTGATCAGAGGAAAGAATCGATTAACACTTCTATAGTTAGGAGTAAATGATTTTATTTGAAGACTTTCTTTCCTTGGTTGTTGATGGGGTTGACTTCTTATCTCCTTGTTGAGCATTTCAGATTTTGCATTAGAATTTCTTGCCTCAGTTTGTCAGCTAGATTCACCTTTAACAGTTTCATGAAATCAAGGACCAGATTTTATGGCAAGAGACCTTTGACTACTAAGAATATTATTTCAAATCTTAGTACTATCTTGAAGTTGCAAATGTTTATCCTTTTCTTCTAATTTACCTTTTAGGATATTTACCTCAACCTGATATTGCTTTTCCTTTTCTAGATATTGCTTCTTCATGATATCTTCAACTTTTCTTCCTTCTTCCACTTGTTGTTTTAATTTGAGAATCTAATTTTCTTGTTCTTCAAATGGTTGAAGTAGTTCTTCATTCTGCTTATTTGATTTTTCAATATCTTCTTTTAGAGAGACGACCTCAGCTTCAAGACATTTACAGTAACTGGTTCTTTCTTTAAGTTCCTTGGTTTTTGTATCATTTTCATTCACTTGATTTCTCAATGATGTTACTTCATCCTACAACCTTTGACATTGACATTCCTTTCCCTTGTACTACTTCTTTATTTTGTTTCCTTCCTCCAATTGGGTTTTTAACCTGGTAGCCTCTTCTTTGTAGGAACATTCCCTTTCATCAAATATATCTTGTTGATCTCTAATTTTATCTGTGAGCCTTTTAACTTTTACCTCTATATGTTTTCTTTCAATTTCACCCATAAGAGTAAATTCAGTTGTTTCACTGTCACATTCATTATCCTCAATATTGCATGAACAAAGAAAGATATCACAAGAGGACCAAAAATCGATACCTGATAATTCTTTTACTTGTTCATCTTCATTTCGAGGTGATGCTGAATCTAAATATTTGCTTCCATATAATAGCCAATCATCTCTAACACTGTCATTGTTTATTTGAGATGTCTTCTTCTTTCGAGTTTCTTTCTTCTTTAGATTCTTTCCCATTGTCTCGACAGATCTCCTTCAAGCGATCAAGCTTCTGCCAAAGGACCTGCTCTGATACGAATTGTTGGGAAAAAATACTGAGAGGGGGGGTGAATTAATATTTTCAGATAAATAAATTTTTACATTTTATGTTCAGATTTCTATACATGACTTTACTGAAAGGAACCCGCATGTGTACACGACTATTCTTAAGACAACTAGTGTATATCCAGTGGACTTATGATTAAGCTAATTCATGATATGTTGGTCTTCAGTTAGTGCATGAGTACTATATTAAACATTAGATAAACAATAACCATGTGTTGTAATAACTAAATAAACCATCACACATAAGAAACACACATGAACACCATGATTTAATGAGGAAAACCCATGCGGGATAAAGCCACATGTTGTTGTCATTTCTATCTTCTTTTTAATATAAAGATAAAGTTGTTTACAATCTTGTACTAACTGGTGTAGACTCATACCAGTATGCAGGCACCCACCTACAGAAGGCTACAACCTTCCTTAGTTCTCCAGATCCTACTGGAAGGGAGATATAACCCCGTAGTTCTTGTATTGCCATAAACTTGTATCAATATGCAGGGACCAACCTTCAGAAGGCTACAACCTTCACTCGTTCTCCAACAGCTATTGGAAGGGAGATCCAACCCCTTGATTTGATCACCAACTAATACTAGTAGGAAGCATTGACTTCCTCACTAAAGGCTCTAATCCTCAGCATCCTCCATGGACCACGTTTCATGAATTTTCACATTAGATCCACCTGCTTCAACGCATCATAACTTGTAGGCCACGTTTCATCAAATTTTTAGACTAGAACCATTATCAACACTTAAGCTAAATATCAACTCATCACTGTAACACAATTATCAATCTATGACACAACTGAATCAATCAATCACTGAAACCAAATCATCAATCACTGAAACCCAATCATCAATCTTTGAAACCCAATCATCAACCTCTAACATAAATGAAACCCAATCATCAATTACAGAAACTCAAGCATCATTCTGTGAATCAACCAATCAATCTTTGACATAATTGAATCAATCACTGAAAACCCAATAAATGGGTAGATAATCAAAGCTTAACCAATCATCTGGAACAATCATATCACTATAACCAGTGCACAAAATAGATCTCAAAATGATGCATCACCTCACAGAATCAACTACAACCCTGATCATTCACTTGCCAAAAATGTATATGCTACTTCGCTTAAGGCAACCCGCGTGCATACACACTTTTCAGGAGAGAAACCCATGTACGTATCTTAAAATACTGAAAAATGAAAACTTGACTATTGCAATTCTGAAACGAATACTGAGTCACACTTTGATCTACTACAACACTCTGAACCAATCACAAAAATGAACCTGATCTTCAATCACAATCAGAAAGTAATCTTAACACTATTCATAACCACATTCAACTTCATCATTTAATTAGATCTACTTCAGACATTATCATTTAACCTAGATCAATCATGAGGACATCATTGACATACAATAGAAAAGTAGCAACACTGATCATATTGATCAGTCATTTATGAAAAAAAACCCTTACTTTGTATACGCTACTTTGTAGAGGCCAACCTGAGTGTATATGCGCTTTTCTTGAGACAAACCAATGTATAGATATGCAAATTTTGACCTAAAATTGTGCATCTCTTCAGAACTTCAGAAAGACCCAGATCATAATATTCAGAGATAAAAACATGCATCAATACTCTGATCTAGTAAATCCATGCGCAAATCATACAATGAAAAGTCATTTCAGGTCTCATGATCCTGATCCATCACTGTATTCATTTGTCCATAATTATTTCAAATCTATTGGATCTCATCCATCATCAAAATATCAGGTGCATACTTAGTTTAGATCAAGCAAAGCATAAAAAAACCATAACATGCATATTTTCTTTTGATCTAACCCTTCATAAGATTTCCATCACTTGCAAACCCACACACTTTGATATTCACCTCCTTATATAGTTTTAGCCTTTTTCAATACCTCGTGTCAAAGCCATAGTTACGCCGATGATATTCTTTGACGGGATCAATAATCTTTGTCATGCTCATTACTATGGACCAATACCATGGTAAGAACCCCTGGTATATAGAATACCATGGTGAAAAATCCATATGCTACTTTTCTTCACGTAACTTGCGTGCATGCACGACTTGGCTTAACAGAACCTGCATATAGTTCTTGAACTTCCAACTTTATCATTATGCTGAACTGATTCCTCTGAATTTTCATGCATTCTGTCATATATATAAACACATCCTATTTATACCTTTAACAAGTAGATCAAAAGACAACTTATCAAGTAGGATTCCATTTCATCAAATAGCTTGTCATCAAGGACAACTCATCGGGTAGGCTGCCATTAAGGACAACCCCAAAAATCTCCTTGTATCAAACTTCTAATTCTGAGTTGTAAGCCTTTGACCCATCATTCTGTTCCATCATTCTTTAACTCTAAACTAACCTATGGATTCATCAAGTTACCATATACTTGTTCTGTTACAAGTGAGTTTCCATAAAGGACAATACATGTATCATAATGCCAACAATCTCCCCCTTTGGATTTGATGGCAGGAGACCTTTGACTACTAAGAATATTATCCAAAATCTTAGTACTATCTTGAAATTGCAAAAGTTTATCCTTTTCTTCTAATTTACCTTTTAGGATATTTACCTCAACCTGATATTGCTTTTCCTTTTCTAGATACCGCTTCTTCATGATTCCTTCAACTTTTCTTCCTTCTTCCACTTGTTGTTTTAATTTGAGAATCTCATTTTATTGTTCTTCAAATGCTTGAAGTAGTTCTTCATTCTGATTATTTGATTTTTCAAGATCTTCTTTTAGAGAGATGACCTCAACTTCAAGACCTTTACAGTAACTGATTCTTTATTTAAGTTCCTTGGTTTTTGTATCATTTTCATTCACTTGATTTATCAATGATGTTACTTCATCCTGCAACCTTTGACATTGATATTCCTTTCCCTTCTACTACTTCCTTATTTTGTTTCCTTCCTCCAACTGAGTTTTTAACCTGATAACCTCTTCTTTGTAGTAACATTCCCTTTTATCGAATAGACCTTGTTGATCTCTAATTTTATCTGTGAGCCCTTTAACTTTTACCTCTATAAGGTTTCTTTCACTTTCACCCATAAGAGAAAATTCAGTTGCTTCACTGTCACATTCATTATCTTCAATATTGCATGAATAGAGAAAGGTATCCCCAGAGGACCAAAAATTATTTCCTGATAATTATTTTTCTTGTTCATCTTCATTCTGAGGTGATTCTAAATTATAATATTTGCTTCCATCTAATAGCCAATCGTCTCTAACTCTGTCACTATTTCTTTGAATTTCTTCTTCTTTTGAGTTTCTTTCTTCTTTAGCTTCTTTCCCATTGTCTCGACAGATCTCCTTCAAGCGATCAGGATTCTGTTAAAGGACCTGCTCTGATACCAATTGTTGGAAAAAAAATACTAAGAGGGGGGGTGAATCAGTATTTTCAAATCAATAATTTTTTACATTTCATGTTCAGATTTATATACACGACTTTACTGAAAGGAACCTGCGTGTGTACGCAGCTGTTCTTAAGACAACTAACGTATATCCAGTGGACTTATGATTTAGTTAATTCATCATATGTTGGTCTTCGGTCAGTGCATCAATACTTTATTAAACATTAGATAAACAATAACCATGTGTTGTAATAACAAAATAAACCATCACAGATAAGAAACACACATGAACACCAGGATTTAAGGTGGAAACCCAATATGAGAGAAAACCACCTACTGATATCGTCTCTAAATTCTTTTTAATATAAAGAAAAATATGTTTACAATCTTGTACTAGTGCAAACTCATACCAGTATGCAGACACCAACCTGCAGAAGGCCACAACCTTCACCCATTCTCTAGCTACTACTGGAAGGGAGCTCCAACCCCCTGATATGATCACCAACTACTATTGGGAGGAAGCTTTGACTTCCTCACTAAAGGCTACAACTCACATCATCCTCAATGGACCACGTTTCATGAATTTTCACATTGGATCCACCTGCTTCAACACATCATAACTTGTAGGCCATGTTTCATCAAATTTTCAAACTAGATCCATTCAACACTTAAGCTCAATATCAACTCATCACCGTAACACCATTATCAATCTCTAACACAATTGAATCAATCAATCACTGAAACCCAATCATCACTTACTAAAACTCAATTATCATTCTTCGAATCAACCAATCAACCTTTGACACAACTGAATCAATCACTGAAAACCCAATTAACTGGTACATAATAAAAGCTTAACCAATCACATGGAACAATCAGATAAATGTAACCAGTGCAGAAAACAGAACTCAGAATGCTTCCTCAACACACAAAATCAACTGCAATCATGATCATTCACTTTCAAAAAATGTATACGCTACTTCACTTAAGGCAACCCATGTGCATACATGCTTTTCAGGAGATAAAACTGCATACATATATTAAAATACTGAAAACTGAAAAGTTGACTTTTGCAATTTTGAAAAGAATATTGAGTCATACTCAGATCTACTGCAACACTATTAATAGCCTCATAATAGTACAAATTCACCCATGTTCAGAAGGCTACAACCTTCATTAGTTCTCTAGCTTCTACTGGAAGGGAGCTCCAACCCCCTGGTTCTTGTACTGGCGTAAACTTGTACCAGTAAGAAGGCACCAACCTGGAGAAGGCTACAACCTTCAGTCATTCTCCAGCTGCTACTGGAAGGGAGCTCCAACCCCTTGATCTGATCACCAGATACTATTGGAAGGAAGCTTCGACTTCCCCACTGAAGGCTCCAACCCTCAACATTCTCCATGGACCATGTTTCATGAATTTTCACACTAGATCCACATGCTTCAACACATCATAACTTGTAGGCCATGTTTCATTAAATTTTCAGACTGAACTGATTATCAACACTTAAGCTCAATATCAACTCATCACTATAACACAGTTATCAATCTCTGACACAAGTGAATCAATCAATCACTGAAACACAGTCACCAGTTATTGAAACTTAATCATCATTATCTGAATCAACCAATTAATATTTGACACAACTGAATCAATCACTGAAAACCCAATCAACTGGTACATAATCAAATCTTAACCAATCAATCAGAATAGTCAGATCACTTGAACTAGTGCACATAATAGAACTCAGAATGTTGCATCAACACACATAATCAACTACAACTGTGATTATACACTTGCCAAAAATGTATATGCTACTTCGCTAAAGGCAACTTGTGTACATATGCGCTTTTCAGGAGAAAAATCCACATACATATCTTAAAATATTGAAAACTGAAAGCTTGACTACTACAATTCTGAAAAGATTACTGAGTCATACTTAGATCTACTGCAACACTCTGAACCAATCATAGAACTAAACCTGATCTTCAATCACAATCAGTAAGTAATATTAACACTATTCATAACCACATTCAACTTCATCATTTAATCAGATCTACTTCATACATTATCAGTTAACCCAGATCAATCATGAGGACATCATTGACAGAAAATAGAGAAGTAGTATCCCAGCCACGTGTATACGTGCTTTTCCCGAGACCAACCAGTGTATAGATCTACAAATTTTGACCTAAAATTGTGTAGCTCTTCATAACTTCAGAAAGACCCAAATCATAATATTTAGAGATAAAAACATGCGTCAGTACTTCGATCTAGTCAATCCATGAGTAGATCATAGAAGGAAAAGTCATTTTAAGTCTCATGATCCTAATCTATAATTGTATTCATTAGTGCATAATTATTTCAGATCTATTGGATCTTATTCATCATCAAACTCTCAGGTGCATACTTAGTTTAGATCAAGCAAAGAATAAAAAATCCATAACATGCATATTTTCTTTTGATCTAACTCTTCATAAGATTTACATCACTTTCACACCCACACACTTTGATCTTCACCTCCTTATATAGTTTTAGCCTTTTTCAATACCTCGGGTCAAAACCATAGTTATGCCGATGGTATTCTTTGACAGGATCAATATTCTTTGTCGCGCTCATTACTATGGGCCACTGGCATGGTAAGAACCCCTGGTATTTAGAATACCATGGTGAAAAGTCCATATGCTAATTTTCTTCACTAAACTCGCGTGCATACACGACTTGTCTTAACAAAGCCCTCGTATAGTTCTTGAACTTACAACTTTATCATTCTTCTGAATTGTCATGCATTCTATCATATCTCTAAACACATCATGTTTATACCTTTAACAAGTAGATCAAAAGACAACTTATCAAGTAGGATTCCATTTCATCAAATAGATTGTCATCAAGGACAATTCATCATGTAGGTTTCCATCAAGGAAAACACCAACATATCTGTGTAATGTGATTGCCTTCTATCTGATCGCAATTTGAACCAGTAACTTGAAAATCAAGAGAGTGTGAAAACTAGCTGGTGGAGCCAATTGATCGGGATGATTGTGGTAAAAAGAGTCATGGCATGTAGATGATAGAGGATAACATAAATCCAAATCATATTCGAGACTAGATTTATGAATAGTAACATCATTTTGTGGAATGGAGGAGTTAGTATTCACCATGGGCTTCATGAGCCATTCTAGCATTTCCTCCATTTAATCCGAGTCATGAAAATCATAAGAATAATGAGAATATGGATCAAGAATTTAATTAGTAGATCTGCCAACTTTATTATCATCACAAGGAGGCACCCACATCAGAACTGAAAAGGGGGGAGGACAAGGAACAAAAGGAATAATAGATTCCTCCTATGAAATTAGAGGTGTCTCATGATTTACAAGAGTTGTGGAAGTAGAAACATTAGGAGTTTTAGATTCATCGTGCAGAGAGATGAGAACCAAACGCTCAAAATTTTGCTTAAATAAATCCCAATCTATGTCTTCTTCAGGAAATTCATAACAAAGGTGAATGAGAGTATCAAATAAATCCTCAACTGATTCATTAGGCTTCATTCTTCGTTGATTGATTCTTTTAAGAACATACAGTAATCATACCTATCGAAGGCTTGATAAAGATCCTTAAGGAAATGATGAAAAGAATGGATGGAAGTAGATGGTAAGGTATAACACCATCGATTAACATGACCTTCAAGGGTGAGGAAGAAAGCCACACAAGAAAAATAGTCATCATTGATTTTGTAATGTTCACAAAATTTAAGAAAATTAGAAATGTGCTCAGTTATGGATGTTCCATCCTCTCCATTAAAATTCAATTGAGACAAGTGATAAAGAGACTCATTAGGGATTAAAATTTTACCAGGGGATAGGTTGGAAAAACACTCCGGGAGTATGATTTGAGGATGAGCCATTTATGATAAGAGATTCAAAACAAACTCAATAGGCACAACTTGTTATCTGACCCTCCTTCTAGCGCCAATTTGTTGATGGTTCTGGAAATCCGTCAACCAGGGGGGGATCCCCAATGTGAAGTCCCAATTAGACCTCACAACATTTGGAATAGGAGTCCCATCTAGAGTATCAGCCCGGTTGCAATGTATTGTTATATATTTTCCTTGGCTCTAACTATAAGAAAGAGAGAGGAATGTAAATGTGCCTTTGAAAAGCGAGTGAATGTGCCTGGTGAGTGTTCAGTTGTAGGTGTGTCAAGGCTCTTCTACTATGGAGAGACAAACGAAAGTGAACCTATAAGAGAGAGGTAGTAGTACCACCCTAGTAGAGACACACACAACCAAGAAGGATCCATCTAACATCCAGTGGAATAGTCCACAAAGTTGTGACGATCATTACAACCAATCAACAAGAAAGAATTGTCTAATATCAAGTGAAATAGTCAACAAGGATGTGACAACAATAGAAACCATTACAACACATTATCAATATGATAATACCAAAATAACTGAAATAGTTCAACTACTTTAGCATGGATGAAAGCAAACATGAATTACAAACATCCAAAAAATTGTCTTACAAATATTCATAATCCATGCATGAATAACATGTTGGCCGTGAGGCTTATGATATTAATTAAAATTTCTAAGACACATGTATACAATGAACACCCCTAGCTCCAGTAGTGGAGCGTTGGAGCCACTACTTGCTCCTCAAAGAACCAACTTTTCTCTCTAATGCCTTGCAGGAGGAGCCAAGGTGAAAGTCCTTTGCTCACATAATGAGGGTGTATATATAACCAATGGGGTGATGATTCACCTTCCTTGTGACTATTTGAATACCCTCATGACTGTTTGAATTCCAATGACTTTTCAACTTTACATGACTCTTCATCTTTTGTACATGTCCTTTGAACTTACACTTTACAATACATTTTTGAATAAGAAATTAAATAATCCACAAGAATGATGTAGCATATAATGACTGGTGACATGACATGGCATGACACTGCTAACATGGACTTCTTGATGACATGGAAATGTCAATCCATTCTTATTGATCCATTGTATTCAACAAGAGATGTCCAATGCTTCATCTTCATGAGAGATATGATTTGTTCTCCATATCTACCGTCCAAAGGGTTGTGAATCAAATGGAGTCTTCCCATGGTCCTAATCTTTGATCTTATGTTGTAATCTAGTGTTCCTTCATCTTCTATCTTGATGATAATATTATCTCTTCATCTCCATATGTGTCTGATAGCATGTCTTCCTTCTCCATTTCCTTCTTCATCACCTTTCCATAGCATGATAAATTACCTGAATCTGCAATCCACTCATGACAAGGTGACATCAGTTCGATAAACCCCTAGTCTCATATGTTGCATGATGATCCACTTACTGAGCTGGAACAGACCAAGAGAGAGGCTTAGTGTTGAAAATGCAACAAGATGATGGAGCTTAGTGAAAAGAAGTTGCCTTCACTAAGTGGCCCCGCAGGCTATTTTTGGTGCAAAGTCTATTTTTAGACTATGTCTATTTTAGACATATTGATCATGGTCTATGAGTTGCAGGATGCTATTTATGGATGATTGGTCATGTTGGTAAAAATAGACGGACCTCTATTTTTAGACATATGGGTGGAGTCTATTTTTAGACTGCCAGTCAAAAAATAGAACATTCGAATATTATTAGCTCTTAATAATATTTGGACTATAAACATTATCTTATCCTCTTGCAGCACTTCAGTTCGAGCTATGGATGTGGCACATGCAACTGCCAGAAGGAAATACACTTTTCCTATCGGTTAGTTGAGCTATTGCATGATGGACTTCAGTTAGAACTCAAGTGGTTGAGTTTGGTGGAGTTGATGGAGTTGTGTTCAGTTTGACTTAGTTGAACTAGTTGTATTTAGTCTAACTGACAAATACACTAGTGATGAGTGGTGTGAATTAATTATTAATTAATTCACTAATTATTAACTCATAAATCAACTAAATAATACACCAGTTAACTCAGTGCATGGATAGTTCAGTGGAGACAAGTGTTAGAGGTGGGTGAAAGGGTGAGACTTCTATCAGTTGTGATTATAGCTGTGCATGAGATTTTCACAATCATTGATTGAGATTGCCAATGAGGATTGCACAGTACAATTCAAGGGAATTCGAACTTGGATCTGATCTATTCTCAACTTGGATTGCGTAATAGAGGCAGGCAAATAGTGGAGGAGATTTGAACCCGTGACTTGTTCAGATCTGAGCTAGTTTGTGTGTAGCATGTGGAGATAGTACTGAGTACTTGTGAGGAGTATTGTACTATGTATTGTTACATGTTCTCTAACATTATAATATACAGATAGTTGGGGGTTTTCAGTTGTATGCTTTCCCCATTACATACTGTGTTGATATGTGTGATTGATGTTTCAATGTGCGCATGCGATTGTTTTTTT
>APFE031008740.1:73860-103072 GCA_000404065.3 Pinus taeda
TTAATTCCGCAAATTGATGATCAATGGTAGAGGAGGTTATGTATTATGCATGCATTCCACAAATAGTGTATAATCAGGATAATCTCTGTGAATAAGTGTTATATTATTCAAATTTCTACACTTAGTGACTGTGCGTAGTTGCACAACTCAGACCGT
This sequence comes from Pinus taeda, assembly GCA_000404065.3. NCBI lineage: Eukaryota > Viridiplantae > Streptophyta > Pinopsida > Pinales > Pinaceae > Pinus > Pinus taeda. Next base: position 74,017 of record APFE031008740.1, read on the forward strand.
CAAGGATGAAGCTTGAGCCTTGAGATTGTGCAATTCACAATTTATGCTAGACTAGGCAAGAAAATTGTGTAGTTTTTGGAGTTTGTGAGCTAGGCTTAGGGGTTTTTCATTGTTTCATCCAAATATGCAGTTCTAGGAGTAGAGGAGGCCATATGACTGTGCAGTTTCACAACTTAGGAGGTGAAGGGTTGGGCTTGGGGTTTGAGACTGCACAATATGTAGTTCAGACTTAGCTGGAGGGCATGATTGTGTAGTTTTGGAGGCCAAGTCCCTGTATTAAGCACTAAATTTACGAAATGTGTAGTAATGGAAGGAAAGGAGGCCAGGTGATTGTGAAATGTCACATTTCAGAGCTCAAGGTTGAGGCTTGAGGACTGAGATTGTGCAATGCATAGTGCTAGCTTGGTTGGAGAGAAAGATTGTGTAGTTCTGGGACTCAGGGGATGGGCTTGAGCACTGATGTTGCGGAATGTGTAGTTATGGGAGGGAGAGACTGCACATTGCATAGTGCCAAGAGACAAGGTATATGCTTGAGGACTAAGACTGCACAATGCACATTTCAAGGGGGCTAGATGAGGCTGAGTGGCCCAGTTGGGAGTTTTTCCAATTTTGACTAAGTGTTGGATTAGTGAGAGGAAGTTGAATAAATGAAAGACTTGAACAAGATCACACACTTAGTTCACTTGATGACACAACACAGGGAAGTTGAAATACATGAACAACATACTTTCCTCAATGCAATCATATTGCAACAACACATTCCAAGTGCAACACTAAAGATACACTTTGCGACGACAATGGCGACACTTGTGCGATAGTGCGTGAAAATTTGGAAATGAGTGTGGAACATGTCTACATGATAATAACAATTCATTATCACAAATATTTCCCCTTGAAACAATCAATAACTCCACTTTACATGATAAGCGACAATTCCCATGCTAAAAGACGACACTTGCAATATGTGAACGATGGTGAAAACAACACATGTCAGGGCTAAGATAACATGAGAATGACATTAATTAAAGGGAAATAAAGTGAAAGAGACAACAAAAAACATGAAAATGACACTCGCGAAAACAAAGGTGCATGAAGTGACAATTTGCAAAACTCTCCGAAATAGAAGTAAAAATGCAACTAGAAGTGAGAAACTGCCGATGTCAGTGTGCAATGACTGTCGACAAGGATTGAACATCACACATGCATAGTATTTATGGACCGTGCTATGTTCAAGCTTGCGTAAAAGAACGCGCTCATGCACTTGTTATAGACTGAGCATGTGTGAGAAAGTGACTTCAACACTTCCAATCCAAGAAGGGAGCTCAAAATCATCAAATGAATGAGAAGTGAATTTGGAACAACTGATCGCGAGATCCAAAATAGGCTCCAAAATTCAAGTGTAGGCAAAATTTTGGAGGGTGTTCGTCACAACGACAACATAATGTTATCTATCAATGTTTCCTATTTTCTCTATTTCCTTGTTCAATGTGTGATATTGATTGAAATTTTTTCATGTGTTGCGAATGCATGTTTAAAACATAATTGACTAATGCATTAGTTAATGTGTTTAGACTTCTAGGAAAATTTTGATATTGAATGTAATCAAAATGTCTTTCTAGAAGGCGAACCCTTAAAAACATGCATAACATAGTTGGACTTCTTACTGAATCAACATTGTTCAGATGTAGTACTAGGAGTTGTGAATCAGTTCTGACCATCAAATGGTCAATGCCATGGGAAATAGCGTCATACAATAATTCGATCACTACGCTATAATCAACGATATTATTGGTTGAGAGATCAATACAAATCCCTTGTAAACCCAATAACTCACCATTTGGAGCATAAATAGCCCATGTCACAGAGGAAAGGTTCCGAGTACTACGGTTAGCGCCATCAGCATAACCAACATATGGTTGCGGGAATGCTGAAATCTACAAATCAAATATAACCCAAGATTAACAGAGACAGTAAGAAACGTTGAAGGAAACACACTTCAAACACACTAACACACCTATACAATATGTACACAGTGACTATGCAAAGATAATATAGGAATAGTATTTTTTAAGGTATAACCCATTTATGGGTTATGCCAAAGGGATTCCATCAAAATCAATGAGCTCATAAGCCCCACAAGTACATGTTTGACTATATACGGGCCTAGCCACATCGGCTTGAACTTCCCAACCCTTAACTTATCAGCTTTCCTGATCATACAAAAGGAATAGGTCACCTTCCGAGAAGGCATGAGTTTTAACATTCTTGTCATAGTATGCTTTGATGTGTTTCTTGTGGGCCTCATTGGCCATTGCGGCATTGCGTCGGGTTTCATCTAAGCGTGCTAGATGAAAAAAATGCTCTTCTTCTACGGAAGTTGTGAGGAGAAACTCGACAACAAGCTTCAAAGATGGAATCTCAAATTCAATGGGAAGGAGTTCCTTTAGACCATACACCAACTAAAAGGGTGTTAATTTAGTTGGTCTAGACAAATGTTTGGTATGCCCACAAAGCTACAAAAAGGATGAGGTTCCAATTCATTTTTTGAATCCCTATCATGTGTTGTAGCATTGTTTCAAAACCTTGTTAATAGATTCTACTTTCCTATTAGCTTGTGGGTAACAAGGTCGAACTATCATGTTGAAGGCCCAACTTGGCAGTAAGCTCAGACATCATGTGATTCTAAAAATGTTTTTGATGGTTTGTAACAATAGCTTGCAACACACCAAATCTAACAATGACATGATTAAAAAGAAATAATACAATTTTTTTGTCAGTGTTGTTATATGTAAGCATCACTTTGGCCCATTTGGTAAAATAATCTATAGCCACGATGATGTAGCCATGCCCCCCGACTGAATGAAGGTTACATGTCATAAAGTCAATGCACCATTTAGCAAAGGGTCCAACAACGATATCATGATGCATAGGAGCAGGTGGAGCATAAGCTTTACGATAATATATTTGGAAAGTGTAACATTTTTGGACTATAAGGATGCAATCTCGAAACATGGTTGGCCAAAAGTAACTAGCTCACAAAATATTCTGGGCAGTGGCATAGCCAGACATATGTCTTCCACATGCTTCAACATGGAATTTGTTCAAAGCTTTCTCAGCCTCTTCATGAGCGAGGCACCGTCTAAAGATTGTATCAATGCCACAATGATAAAGTGTGTTGCCAATTATAATGTAATTTCAAGATTGGAATCAGATACGTCATTGATCAGAGTGAGAGGTATTACATTGAAAAGTTTGAGTCTCAAAATAGATAATGATATCCCCATACCAAGGATCAAATGAATCAATCAGAAACAATGACTCATCAGGGATATAATAATTAGATGTAGACTCAGTTTTGGATGAGGGAAGGTCGCATATCAATTCAACGAAGACTAAGGACTTCTTAGATTTGGATTTGATGAATTCCAAATCAAACTCCTGGAGAATAACAGTCCATTTAGAGTATTCCCCCCCAACAATTGTCGTGACAGAAGTATGTCATTGGGTTGCAATCAAAAACTACCATAGTCTTCTAAAGAAAAATGTAGTGGTGAAATCTCTGGACATCTTGGATAGTTGCCAAAGCTAACTTTTCGACGTGATACCAATACCATAGCAATGGTAGTAACAGTTGCAATGAGATACAAGAAACAATCACATCGATAATCAAAGGGACACAACAATGGCACTCGAACCAAAACAGCTTTCAAGGCATCAAAATCCTTTTGGGTGGTATCATCCTAATGGAAGGGAACCCCTTTCTTCTTAATTTTGGGTTGTTGATATTTTCCCTTCGTGGATTGAATGAAATTAATCTCACAAATAGTTGCAGGAATGGCAAAGGATGGGTTTTAAGTAGCCACAGAAGGAGAAGAACCAGATAGTTTACTCATTATTTGTTGACGAGCATAACCAATCACACCATCAATGGCATGTGATTCTTTAGTGGGAGGTGGTGGAACCATATGCTTAGTAGATCCAAAATTAAGATGGATCTAGACTAGTTTAAACATAATATTAGGATTATAATGGTTAATAACATGTGTTTTCTTGTAAAAGGCTATAGGTTCAAATTTAGATAAGATAAAATATGTACACCTTCATAAATTTTATTAGTCAAATCATTACATAAAAAGAGATCCCCTTATTCAATAAAAATAAAGATCTTATATACCAATTTCACATTTTACTTAATTCTATCACCTTAAAAATAAATTATTATTATTAATAGTTATATATATTTTATAAATATTTTTTAATAAATATTAGATTATTATTATTATTTATTATTTTGTAAATAATTTCTAATAAATATATATGTTTTTTTTCAATGATTTTTTTACACCCATTATCTCCGAACTCATTAGTGAACATTATACCATAATGATGGATTTACGATTCAACCCTTAAAAATATAAAATTGAGTTAATGGGCATCATTCAAAATATATTTCTTGGAAAATTTCGAATGAAAAAGTATAATTTAATGTTAGAAAATATTCACATTCTATAGGTATTTATGCCCCCAAGGCTACAAGTACCTTAGACTTTGACCCTACAATTACCCTGAAAGTGACCCTACAAATAGTCCTTATCAATAATACATAAGCACATTATGTTTTTGTGTATCATCCAACCGACCATTTAATTATTAAATATCCTTTTGTGAAGGGTCCACTTTGTCTGTGAAGCATCTATATTTTTGAAAGTCCATGGTCAATTTATTTATATGATTGATTTATTTGGTGGGAACACCACCTTCTTCGGATGTGACTAGCCATCCTAAGATGTGATGCATGCCCCCTTTCTTCTTGGATGTGACGAGTCATTTTTCATATACTTCAATATTGTTTTTTGTATACATGCTCCAAGATTTTTGTTTTTAATAAATATTAATACATGCTTCTCAAAATTTAATGAAAATCAAAAGAAATTTCACATAAGGTTTAGTCATTAAACTTATAAAGAAATACAAACTATGGAAACATGTCATTAAACTTATAAAGAAACACAAACCATGGAAACATGAATCAAGATAAGGAAGATGAACATTGAATCAAGATAAGGAAGATGAACATAGGTTCACTTCATTTTATTAATCGATCATATTTACACACATGAAACTACACAAAGGTATGTCCTCTCAAAGGTGGTGTGGTGTGGTGTGGTGTGGTGGTGGTGGTGGTGGTGTGTGGTGGTGGTGGTGGTGGGGTGGTGGTGGTGGTGGTGGTGTGGTGGTGGTGTGGTGTGATGGTGGTGGTGGGTGGTGGTGTGGTGGTGGTGGTGGGTGGTGGTGGGTGTGGTGGTGGTGGTGGTGGTGGTGGTGGGTTGGTGGTGGTGATGGTGGTGGTGGTGGAACTACACAAAGCTATGTCATCTCAACATGAAAGTGGAGGTGTAGGTGGAGGTGGAGGTGGTGGTGGTGGTTTTTGTTACATGCATGAAACTACACAAAGGTATGTCCTTTCAACATGAAAAATATTTACGTTGTCGCAATTAGGTGGTGATGGTGGTGGTGGTGGTGATGGTGGTGGTGGTGGAACTACACAAAGCTATGTCATCTCAACATGAAAGTGGAGGTGTAGGTGGAGGTGGAGGTGGTGGTGGTGGTTTTTGTTACATGCATGAAACTACACAAAGGTATGTCCTTTCAACATGAAAAATATTTACGTTGTCGCAATTAGGTGGTGATGGTGGTGGTGGTGGTTTGATTCATTGTAATATAAATATCTAAAACAAATCTTTGACTCATTAAAATTGCAATTTGGATTTTGAATAAAATGTTTTTAAATTTTATAATCAATAACTAATTATCAGTTCCTACCTCAGCAAGGATTATAGAATTTGTGTCACGGTCAAGGTGCATTGATTTTGCATTATTTTGCTGGCTTTTGCAATTTTAACCAATGTTTCAGGAAAACGTTGAATATTTCTATCTTCATGTAATTAAAACATAATTTTATAATTTTATGAAAATCTTTATTTTAATATTCAATTGGTTGAGTGAGTTGTGATGGGACATAATTGCCCTGGTGGAGGGAGTTTTATTTTTGGTATTTGTCAGTGCCTAAGAATTCATTTAAAAATAAAAATAAAAAAACTAATTTTGTGAGTGGTCATTCCGTCAGTGAGTGCTTTGATGCTAACACTATTATGCCAATGCTCTTCATTAGGGGAATTTTGAGGTCTAAAATGGGCCTCCTAAGAAAATGTACAACCAAAATAAACTTTATAAGAACCAATAGGATTCAAGATGATGATGTCAACCATGGGGGATGATTCACCATTTTTGGGGTAAAAATATTAAAAAATAATAAAATAATAAAACTATTTTTTTTCAACTTTATCTCCCTAAGGTTTTACTCAAATTTCAAGTGGGAGTACTCCTTGGACGCAGAATTTAATTCTTCATCCAAGGAGTACTCATGTTTCATATTTTCGATGGACCTTGCTACACAAACAATGAGAAATACATGAAAAACGTGATTGCAATCACATTTTTCACGTATTTCTCATTTTTTGTGTAGCAAGGTCTATAGAAAGTATGCAACATGGGTACTCCTTAGATGATGAGTCAAATTCTGCATCCAATGAGTGTTTTTTCTCAAAATTTGAGTAAACCCATACGGAGATGAGTTGAAAATACGAGTTGAAAAAATAGTTTTTTCTTTTTTCCCTCTAAAATTTGATGATGTAATCTAATTTTTTATTATTATTATTTCCACTCTTATTTTATAATTTCCTTAGGAGGCCCATATTAGACCTCAAATTTCCCCTAATGGATGCCATAATTGACGTAGTTGCAGGTCCTTTACGTAGGCTAGGGGGGAGGGGGTTGAACAAATATGCAATTACTATTATTATGTTGCATTGTGAGGAAAGCTCTACACAGTGAAAGCTCTGCACAAGGAAAGCTCCGCACACCCGCAACACCAATGAAGAAAATGATTATTCTCAGATCCTCGTTGTTCTCCTCTTCATCCCACATTATGCAGGAGAGAACTCATAATAATAGTGTAATTCATCCTCGCGCCATGACTGTAGTATCGAATGGTTCGTCATCACATTTGAAACACTGCAAATTTATATCACATAAGAACAAGTCCATTGTCGTAAGAAAGTATTCGATTGTTTTCTATAATTTTATAGGTATATATTGATTATTTCAGTTAAGGATTGCACGCTTTAGCTTCAGGTTAAGACTCTCTCTTTTGGGCAATGGCTCTTGTGTATATGATCATATGAAATGCCTCCATCGTGTTGCGTTATTAGTATACACCTGCCTTAATTACCTTTGCCCCTTAGGAGATTCCAAAGTTACCTCACCCCTACACAAGGGAAAATAAGAAGCACCAAAGCAGCGCAGAAGCTTTGTAGCAGCAGGATCCTTAGGGGGTGCGAGTGTGGAGAGAGCCACTTCTTCCTCTTCCGACTCCAATTTTTTCTTTCCCTTGTTCCATTGTTTGTTTTTTCTTTGCTTTGCTCTGTTGTATTATAATAATAAACATCCAAATAAATTAGATAAAGTATTTTTGTTTGTTTTTGCTTTTCCCTATTGGATTGTAGTTCGATTGTGGGTTCGAGTCCCACCGTGTTTGAATTAAATGAATTTTAATTACGTTTCTATATTTCATTGATTATACAAGTGCTTAGCTACAGTTAACCCGCACTTAAGCTATTGTGTGAGTTTAGGAAAGGCTCTATTAATACCTTTTGATCTCTTTGTTGGGGGATTTTTGCATTAATATAAGTTATGGAAGCCTTAACATTGAGTAAGGGATAATTATTGTTCTGGGGTTATTAATAGTTTTAGGGTTGGTGATGCTAATTTCTAAAAATATTCATATTAGCAGAAAGGACAGTTCACGTGCATGAGTGCGAAGAGTGAGTGTAGGGAAGTTTATTGTGCAGGAGTGTGAAAAAATGTGTTTTCTCCACACTCCCACATAATCAATTTCTTCGCATAAGGAAAAGGAAAACTCACGTGAGGGAGTGTGGAGAAGTTGATTGTGAGGGAGTGTGGAGAAATTTGTTTTCTCCGCACTACTGCACAATCAACTTCTTCACACTAGGGAAAGGAAAACTCACATGCAGAACAAGTGCAAAGCTTCATTTGAGTTGTGAATCCATAGTATTTCAAATGAATATTTGATTCAATAAACATTATAATGAATCAAAGAGGTGTTCTACCATCACATAAACTCAGGAATACTAACATGAACTGTAATTGAAATGATATTCTATCTTTGCAGCCACTTTCATGAATAATGCCAATAGCCTTGTGACAAGTAATTCCAATTTAGATGCTTACCCATTCGAGTTGGGAGCGGGTGAAGTTAGCCCTGCAAGAGCAATAAATATAGGCCTCGTTTAGGACACAACCATGGACAAATACCTACTATTCCTCTGCAACTTGGGATATAGATCATCATGGATTGCTTCTGCTTTGGGAAATCAGAGCATCAATTTCCCATTGGATGCTAATGATGAGAAGATTAACGAACGTGAATTATCCGACAATCACCATCTAGTTATTGAATTCTACCAGATCGATCAGTAAGATGCTGAGAAACATAGGATCCACTTATAATGTTGTGTAGAAACTAAATATAGATTCTCTGCATGGATTATAGAATACGATAACTAGCAACTACATGTTTTATTTACAAATCTCTCCATCGCATGGATTAAATAAAAAAAATCACCTTCTTAGAAATATAATTACATTTAAAACCAAAGTGGTGATAGCATAACAAATATAAACTATTACATATCTCTGGATTGACTGTGTTAAGTTTGGGTATTCGAAGTTGCTAGAAAACCCAATTGATGTAATAAAACAAAAAATTTCATCTTTGCTAACCTTCTACAGGTGACCAATGCCAAACATTCAATGTATCCCATGGAGATTTATGTGTTGGAGAATTTGGATGAACATAGGGTAGATGGGCATGGGGCACGCATAGGATTATAGACAATGAAAGGATGATTTGCCTTGAGTATTAATGCAAGATTTTATTGTGCCATTGCTTAAGTTCTTTGCTCACTCGATACATAATGTGTTATAGCTTTTATTTTTAGCTGAAATGGGACATTCTAGAGTACTTTAGTTACGTCTTACCATGTGACATATGGGAAACAAATGCATTAACGTATTAATTTTAGGGAATTATGTCATGTTTTAGGGGACTTTTGACAAGATACCATTTAATGTAACATTTACGACCAACAGAACATCCAACAAGGGATTTTCTTTTGGGTCAATTACATGGGCAGATGGAACTTACAATGTGAGGATGCCCTTTTCCATTAACATAACTACTTAGGAAGACAACAAGTGAATTTTTTTTTGCTTAAAACTAGTGGTAACATTATTGTCATCGGATGATCCCTACTAATAGTTTTTGCTTTGCTGGATTAGAATAATATATATCTAATTAAAGTTGATAAAATATTTTTGTTTTTTCTTTTCTCTACTTGATTATAATCATCTCTGCCCCATCTAAATATGATCGTCAGATATTATCATTTAAGGGTGGAGAGTGAGTGTGGAGAAGTTGATTATCACTCTCGCACAATCAAATGATCTGCACAAGAGAAAGGACAACTCACATGCGGAACATGTGTGGGATCAATTAACTAGCAATGGTGGTAGAGGAAAGGACTATGCCGCATTGCAGCTATTACCCTTGTTCTAATATGAAAACTATATTGTCATACATATTTACTCGAAGTGAGCAAAAAAGTTGCAATATTTCAATATTAACTAAAGATTTTAATAGTTAGTCTATGCAAAACTTCTTATATCTAGATACCTTAGTTGACATGTTCTTGTTTCTCTTTAATCTAGTTCCAAAAATGTTATAGTGACATCCAAATTACTCTCCTCTTTGACCACACGGGAACTAAATAGAGTTTTTACATCGATTGTAAGAAGAATATTGTGTAGAGGGCTCCCTTTGGGAAAGTTTAGAAAATTTCCAAAACCATTAACCCTTCTAGTTACCAATTTGCACTTTTCCTCCATTATTTAATTTTTATACTTTTTGAGATACTCTGATCTCTCATTATTATCTATCCATCTCTCTTAAATTTTGGATTTTCACCCCAGTTAAAATAAATTTCATAACCACTCTATTAAGCCTCCACCATGAGATTTTTTCCCCACATTTAATGCCAATTATTCCATTGTAAAATTACATAAGCACCTCTGGCTAATATTATTCTTAAATTCACACTTACAATGAGGTGTGGGGGTGAATCAATATAAGACAAATTTTTACTTATTTAAACATTCAAGAATCATAAGAAAATAATCTCATAAGTTTTTCATGAAATACAAGATATAAGTGGAAACCCTTTTGGGAGAAAAAACTACAAAATATATTTATATGTTAGTTCTTTGTAGGCACCAACCTATTGTTATAACAATTTGTAGGTACAAACCTACTTCAGACACCAATCCCCTTAGCTTTATAAATTTTTAGACACCAACCTACTGAAGGAACCAATCCCATTCGATTTAAGAATTTGAAGGCACCATCCTACATGAGACACAAATCCCCTATGTAATCATCTTTGTAATTTGTTTTGCAGTGGTCCACTCTGATTCTTTCAATTCTGCTATGTTCTTTGACTTTGTGTAGCCACCCCTCACTATGTTATTTGAAGCAAGTGCTTCCTTCAATCCCAACTTTCCAAAGGTTGTGCTAAAGTGATATACTGTGTGCTTACCAAAATAGTGGAACTTTGACATAACACATTCATAATACTTCACATATCTTGGTGTTGTAATTCCCCACTTAAATTTTATCATGAAGATTTTATTAATGTTTACATTACCTAAAATATTGAGAAATGTTGGTGAATACCTTATTTTGGAAACTATAAATTTATTTACCAATATAAAATTCATTATTTCTATTTTATTCAAATTCTCAACTTGCCTTCTAAAATTGAATCTTAGGTAGGATATGGTCTCCTTCCATTATATCAAATTATACTATTTCACTCAAATTTACCAAATGTACTCTCACATTAACTGAGGAAGAACATGGTGCTCTCCATTATTATCAAATATATATATATATATATATTATATATATATATATCCATCTGACATTCCCAAATGTACTCTTAGATTTACTTGGGAGAAGAGAAGTCAACTATAAGGATGGAGGAGAAGTTAATGACATTAATGAGAGGTGGTTGAGATGGAGAAGATATGGAGGGTATAAAAAGGAAGGAGGAAGGGAGAAAAGGGCATGTGGGGGTCCTGCTTTGATTTTGGGGTTGCTGTGATTTGAGTTGGCTATGATTTTAGGATTTCTGTGATTTTGGAGACCTAAGGAACCGGTGGAGGTTTCTTGGGTTTTTTGAGAGGAGGATATTGTTCATCTTGGTCTGGATTATTCATTTTGGACACACTACATCTAGTTGGGCTTGGGCTCGGAGGGCTAGAGAACTTGTGGAAGTTTCCTAGGCTAGGAGTTATTTCCTAGTTGGATGGGAGGTAAATCAAGTTGGGTTAGTCAAGAGGAGTGTTCAACAGGAGCAACAACTCAAAGGCATCTCCACCAGCCACCGGTATAGGTATTCCTTTATAGATTACTCATGTAAATTTATTGAAATGAAATGTTCACTATAAGTTATAAGGATTAGAATGTAAATGGTAAAATTTTCATTGTTTAAAAATTTGTGTAAGAAAGTAAATCATTGTCTCTTATTACATTTAAATTCCAGATAAATAGATCTATTAGAAGACCCTAGGATAGGGCCTTACACATGGTATCAGAGCATGGTTCAAAATCTGGACATAAAGCCCACTAAACCTAAATTTCGCTATAAGAGCTTGTAGCCCTCATAAAGACTTATAATCCTAATATATATACATATAACGAATTGTTTTTATATTGGAAATGATGCCTTCTTTATTGCCATGGAAAGCAATAAAATTGAGGTAAATACATGTTAAAATTGCATTACAGGCATGTTAACTGTCATATGTTGTGTTTCAAAAAAATATTTATACAACGAAAATTTTGCTGCCAAATTCGCTCCCATCCAGAAGCGATTTCGAGAACGCGATTCGGGAGCGGGTTCAAGGGGGAGCCACTCCCCGTAACCCTCCATGGCTCCCACTTGCTCTCGCTGGTCATCAAAATCTGCGTGTGGATGTTTTCCTTCTACATTTTAAGAAATATACGAAAAAATTTAACACCAGAAATGCTAACTAGCTACTCATTCCAACATCTGAAGGTACTCAATATAGATTTCTGCCTCTGCAATTTCATTCTGTCGTAGAACTAGGCAATATATAACTGTTTTCCTTCTGCTTTTTAAGAAATATACGAGAAAATTTAACGCCGGAAATGCTAACTAGCGACTCGTTTGAACATCTAAAGGTACTCAATAATAGATTTCTGTCTCTGCAATTTCATTATGTCGTAGAAATATATAACTTCATATCTGTATCTACTTTTCCCTGCATCTGTAGAACCAGAGATCCTTTTCTTATCTTCACAATTCAACTCTATTTGAGAAGTACTTATTGTGTCAGCACACTGATATGCTTCCCCTATAGCCACCCTGCATCTCAATGCTTTCATATGAAATTCCATCACAAAGATCTTTGATTCCTCCTTTTTGCTTCTGTATACTAGAAAACCAACACTTGAAATTGCTTTCTCATAGGAATTGTCTCCAATTCTGAATACCCTCTTCTTCATGTATCTTATTTTCATTACTCCAACTCCTGCAGCTACTCGCAGTGGCCTTCTCTTCTACTTGTTATTCTTGTCTATTTCTTGAGCAATTCCCTGCACATACCCAAATATGACGGATTGAAGCCCTGCCTGCAACCACCAAGTATCATTTCCACGCCTCTATCATTATAGCAGGGGCATGAGCCCCAGCCTTGCATTGGTTTGATAGGTTCGTCCTTCCCAATTTTTTTTAGGGTAATTTTATGTAGGGTAATTTCGTCGTTTTGAGTCCTCCTTGACATGAATTTAAAGTTGATTTGCTTCTCATTTCATGGTCGACAGATCTGATCACTATATGAATTAAATGGTGCTTGAAACCTTTGAACAACATCCACATAGGCTCGTCAGCTATGAAAGCCACACCCATTGTTGCGCCCACTTGTTGTTCCTCTTAGATGGATTCTCCGTACTTGACCTCTCTCTCCTTATATCTCCTTGACTCATTGGACTGCTTCCATTTTCTGCTCAACGGATTCTTTCGTCTCGCCTTCTTTTTCTACCATCTCACGTGCCTTTTCCCACCTACTCTTGGGCCTGTTCTAGGGTTTGTTTGCCTCCTTCAGTGGCTCCTTAAAGGCATTTCACAAAAAAAAAAAATTACTACTAGTACACACAACTTCCTTTCAAAATCCATAATGCAAGAACTTGCAAACCCGAATGCCTCAAAGCTCAATGCTGATCTCAGAGACCCATATGATCCATTTCGTGAAATAACAAACCCTACAACCCTACTCTCCATTTAGCAGAAAATAGTCCCATATTACTTGCGTCTAGATCAAATTATGGATGTGAAAATTTTAGAGAAAATCTCTCATGCATTGAGATCATGAGGGTGGACTTTAGAAAGGCCCTCGAAATCAACCCTTCTATTGGTTCCACCAGTTTGAAAAGCATACATAATGTGGTACACTTCTTGCAGCAAATGGGTATGCAGCATAACGACTTGGGAAGAATATTTGGTATGTGTCCACATGTCCTAACTTCCAGCATTGATTAGGATTTAGTGCCAGTCTTCAATTTTCTACTTTATGAGGTAAAAACCCCCCAAGAACATATCAGAAAAGCCATCAACAAATGTGTTTAGTCAATTTATTATGTCCTAAATTTCTACATTAATTATCAATCCGGGAGTCGTAAATTGATGAAGTGTGGCACACTGTATGTGCAGGACAACCTCTTTCTTAATTTTATTGTTTTCAATTTTATTTTCTTTTTGGGGTTTTGCCTTTGTTGGTCTCCTAATACAAATGGAAATTCTATCCCTAAGTTTTAAGAATGCTTTTAGACGGCAAGTATGGATGTAGATTTAAGACAAGGTTTATGTCTCTTATGATAACTTCCAGACTTAGCACTTCAAAAGATCTCAAAACATGCTAGTGATAAAATTAGTACTTGAATAGGAATGTAAATGTGCTGCTACTTAAATCAAACAAAATATGAAATACTGATCATGAAATCACTGTCTCTGTTATCCATCTAATTACAGAAATAAAATCTAAACTATTGCACTCAAACAAACAAAAAATTGTAGACTAACGAAAGCAAGATCAATTTACTTCATCCGATAGCTTGCCAAGTAGCTTTTCGGGGTTAAGCCATGGGACCGAAGATAACGTCAAATAACATGAAGAATTGATATCTAAATTACTTACTTGCAAACTAATGAAAGTAAAATCAAATTACTTCAGTTATAATCTGATAGCTCACCAATTAGCTTTTTAGGGTTTAGCCATGGCACCAGAGATAACATCAAATAACATGAAGAATTTGATATCTAAACTACCTACTTGTATATTAATGAAAGAAAAATCAAATCACTTCACTTATAATCTGATAGCTCGCCAAGTAGCTTTTCGGGGTTAAGCCATGGCACTGGAGATAACGTCAAATAAGATGAAGAATTTGATATCTAAACTAGCTAACAGCAGCAAATAAACATTACTGAAATCAAAGCATAACTGAAATTGAAAAGCTTAAAAGAAAAGTTCAGCAGAGAGGAAAATTTCATGTCACTATTTAATGCAAAATTTATATGAAAAAGCTCGAGCATAACCTATCCTGAAACACACGGATAAATGTTAGTAAAAAGTATGCAATGCTGAAAATCATGTACAAGAGTAAAATATTAACACCATAAATGAATTATGAAACATATACAGTTAAACAAATTATGAAATATATACAGTGAAAATAAGGGAATGATGCATAAAAACTTTACAAAAATGAAAAACAAAACCTCAGCCAGCAGGGGCCCTCTACACGACCTTTGGTTAATACGCTGTCAACCCAATATCACGCTTACACAGTCATAAGAAACAGAGTTTTATATTGCAAAACAGAGGAAATGTCTTCTCGTTACAACAACAGGGCTAACACTACAACAATAGCATAAAAACTAATAGCAAGACTAACTATTTTCATTTGCAAATGCGTTATTTATAGAGGAAATTACATAACTGTTTTTATGTGAGGAATCTTGAGTAGAGGACACGTAAAAAGATAGAACCCGTAAGCTCAGCGTCTTGGTTGCCATGATCATTCAATCTACAAAAGGTGGATGCTAGATTTGCATCGTGGAGATGGCCTGCAGCTATCAAGAAGGATCCACGAACCTAGGAACGATCTCGAACCTTTCACATGCTGAAAACAAAGACCTATTTGTTGTAGGACTCCTTGTTTGACCATCCTTTGACCAACGCTTTTCCTTACGAATTCGACTGAACAGATAGGACCTGGTCCATGTCCAGATCATTTCTGAGCTGCCCACGTGCCTCGTTTCAGTTGCCAACACCTGTAACCTATAGAACAATAAAAATAGCTGCAGAATCGCGAGTCAGCTGCGAAAAGTGGCTACATTCCACAACGGATGAACACAATCTAAATCAAATAGAAAACAAAAAAATATAGTTAGAAAACCACTTAAATGCACTCCTAGAGTCAATATGTAATGATCTTTGATAGCTTATGAGGCACTAGTGTGGGAAAAAGGTCTAGGAAAGTATGTAGAAGAGAGGTAATTTTAGGGTTCAACATACCCCCACTGTGAAGATGTTGCATGTCCTCATGCAACCAAAACTGTGACCATCCTTCCTTCAGTTCATTTGCTCTGAGACCTCTGCTAATACATCTAGCCTTCTTTTCTTCTTCCTTGGTGTCACTGTCATCCTGGGTTTCATCATTAGGCACCTGTATTTGAGGTTTATGAGGCCTCTGCTCAACCTCATATTCTTTTTCTTCAATTTCCTATTTTTCTTGTGCCACAATCCAAGATGCAACATGGTGTTGACATGGATAATTTTATCCAACCTGCTCTGATATTTCAATGTTTCATTTTCTCTTTTGATGTGTCTATTTAGGACTTCTAGTTCAAAATTCCTGTTTTAGTGATTGGATCGAAACTTCCTGAGCTATATTAGGCTGATTAGCTGAGGTGCCCTGGTCTGTTGCAGTCTTTTCCAATGATTCAATAAAATCATACATTTCTTGCTAAGTTGGATTTATTTCTAGTGTAGCCTTTCTTGGGCTGATCTCAAAATCTGGTTGAGAAAAAGGAGAATTATTACACGAAAAATTGTCACCATGACTTTTTGTAATCAATATGAGTCTATCACCACTCATACATACCTTCTTTGCAAGTCTTAAACCTTAGATCTGCATATCAAGCTTTGAAAATGAGAGGAAGTCCTTAAAAATCTCTAAAACTCTAGTTTCGCACTTCCTCTTAGCCTTACTTGCGGTGCCGCACTCACTGGTCATGTCCCCTGTGCACCTGACCACTCTATATCTGCATATATGGGTGCGAACCCCTATAAAAGTGAAAAGGTGCAAGTTTATTCTTGAAAACTCACTTTGAGTCAATTCTGGAAGCTTCTAGAAGGAATCCTACGCTGACAAGTTCGCTCCTTGAGGGTGCATGCATCCCATTCCTTAAGGAGCTAACCCCTTGATGTGAGGAGCTTATCCCCTTGAAGGAGGACTCTATCCCTTCAATGGTGGACCTGTAACCTCCTTCCCTTGCACCATAAAATGAAGCCTTGGGCTGGTTACTGGGGAGGTTAAAAGTTGAATATATTTGAGGGTACATGCTGCTGGAACTTAGTCTTCCTAATTGAGCTTTTGAGAGGAAATATCACATACCTTTTGATCTCATTTGGGAAAGAGTGAGGCTTGTCAAAGTAGAGGAGATTCCTGCCTGGACCCTGGGAAGAGCTTGTGCAACATCAAGGCACCAAGGTTGTAAAGTTCTTCTTTCCAAAGTTAATACAATCAAGTTTATTTTTCTCAATAAGCTATGTTTAATGGTTTATTTCATAGACTCCTTGATCACTATGATGAACATGATTTATTATATTAGCTATGCAGGTGTTCTTTGATGTGTGCTTGTTTGTGTTTGTAGGTTATTAAAAGGATACTCTTTGAAGCTGTTGGAGCTAGACTGCCAAAAACTAGCGTTGGACTTGAGGTAGGGTCTAAAACACCTCTTAGTTTGTATTAATGAATTGAAATATGTTTAGAGAAAAGTATATTTGCTTGTTCTGCATGTTGCTAGATAGAAATTGATACTAGGGAGATCGGTCTTGTCCGCAAGAACGATTTATCCGCTTCACAAATTGGCGACTCCACTGGGGACGGGATTTGATTGTTTAATTTTCCTTGATCTTTGATTTGAGAAACTTGATTTTTTGTTTCTGGTTTTTTACTTGATTGGGTAGTTTGTCAGTTTTGGATTGATGTTTTATTTTTTAGAAATTTTCACGAGGACCACATGTTCTTCTTAAGTTACAGTGCGGACCTGACCGCACTGTTACTTTACTACACAGAGCGGTACCGCACCTGGTTTCACTGGGGGCCTGCGGACCCTGTCAAAATTTTTGAAAATCTTGAAATATTTTCGTCCAGTTTAGTTTAGCTCTTTTTTGTTACTTTTATCCTCTGCCCAGATCTACATATATCCCGTTAAAAGTCTCTCATAAGCGAGTTCCATTGGTGTTGTGTTTTGAATGAACTTCTAGAAGTTTTTGCATGCTTGGTTTGGTCTTCACTCAGTCTTTGTACTGACTTGAAGCTTAGAAGCCTAAGAGACCTTAGATCACCCTGGAATCTTTTGTCTTCTTGATAAGTTTGGCTAGTTATTGAGATCTTCCTTTGGTGAGAAATCAATTTTGTTTCTCTTTGCAAAACTTTGAATGAACTTGGTCAAGTTGTGAATTTCATTTGTTATAAAAACATAGCTAGATGTTTTTGGTTGATTTGTCTTGTTGAATGAATTAATCCTTAGTTTGCTAAATAACTAAGGGAAAACATCCTCAAAAAACATTTGAAGCTTTTATTTCGATTAGTTTTAAGAAGTTAGATATCAAGATTAGATTTTTCATAGCTTTGAGTGTGTTGTCTAGAAATTTTAGTTTCTCTTTTAAAAAATCGTTTTTCTAGTTTTGAGTGTCGAAACGAAAAGGGATTTATTTCGTGAGCATAATTAGTGGCTTCGTTTGAGTGTTTTGAAAAAGACAAAAACAAACAAAAGTTTTTCTTTTCGTTTTTATGTTGAAGGAAAGTTTTGTTTTCAAGCATTGTATTCTCAACTCTTCCTTTAGCTAGAGATTCATTAAAAAGGAAAAGAATTGATCATCTTAGGTTCATTTTTTAGCGTTTTGGAGTCGAGTCTTCACACCACAAAGTTTCATCTCCATACCTTTTGACTTAAGAAACAACCAATAAAATTAACGCTTAATTAAAATTCATCTAGAAATCTTTTTATTTCTAGGGCTCTTACTCATAGCTTAGGCTAGTATCTTGGAGTAGGGAGTAATTAACTCTCCAGGATAGTTAAAACAAATAAGTAGTCGATCTTGCGGTAGGAAGAAAATCCAATTGTTACATCTATGCTTTGGGAAAGCTCCTCTTAAAGGAGAAGCGCGAGATCATATCTGAACCAGTGAGGTAATCAATCCTTCCTCATTGGGAATGATAGAAGATATTCACGTATTAAAAACGATAAACCTTGGATTGACCATTGTCGAGGAGCCTGGGGTCACTTGTTGGTAAATCTTGAATTATGTCAAGGAGCCTTCAAGGGGATTGAGCTTGTTACTCTGCCCTTGCGTGCGTATCGGATCGTAGACTATTCCCCCAGGTATATTTGTTTCCGTTGGTAACCTTAGTGGTTATAATCTTTAGGATTCTTCCTAAGGTGATGGTGGAGGGAAGATCCCACTGTACCTGGAACAGACATCGACTAGACTCACTTGGACTCTCTGGGGGGTTATCTTCACTCGAGACGGTTTTGTGGAGAAACTTGTGCCAGTCTGTTTCATTAAGCAGGTTGTCGGGGTAACTGTTCCAACCGCCATTCTGTATTGAATTCTGCAAGGTTGGATTTCATCACTAACTAGTGTTTTCAGTACAGAAAAATACTGTTTGTGTGTGGTTTGAACTCTTAGATTGTTAGGTGTGTGATTCAATTGTTTGGTTCTTTAGAGACTTTAGGTGGTTTTCTTGAAATTTTCTTTGTTTTCGTGTGAAGTAATTAATTAATTAATCATGGCTAAATTACCGAGACAATCCCATAAACTTCGGGGGCAGCCTCCCGAATATACGCCAAGTCAGCTTGAAGGGCTAAAAGCTCTTTTCACACCTAGTGAAAGTAGAGTTGGGTCACCAGAGGTCAGAGAATCATCTTTGGTTATTCATCCTGATTATCACGTTCCAGCAATAGAGTATATTTCTGAACCGCTTTCAGTTTCCGAGCTTACTGGTAGTTTTTCTTCTACTGGTGAACTCGTTGAGGAAACTGAAATTTTTGAACTTGAAACTAAACCTGTTGCTACTCCATCCTCAAGATTTGCTTCTCTAGTTTCTAGTGCTCCTGGTTCACCCAGGGTAGGAAGTTTCATTACCCAGAATCTTCCGACGGGAGTTATTTCTATTGAAGAACTTATTATTCCGGACGAGGATATAACTCCCCTTGAAAATCAACTGACTATAGAACTTAGGGAGCGTGAATCTATTTTTTACAGTCCTTTTCGAAGTGACGCTTGGTACGTATCTTTGACGAGCTTTTTAGAAAATCTGGGTCTCGCTGCTTCACCACCTCATATTCCTTTTCATCCAATGCCCAGAGGTTACTATCCTCCTTCAAATATGTTAAACCGGTCGTCCATGTTTTCTCAAAATCCGGAAAATTTTTATATGGCGGTTCTTCTGTTCCGTTTGGGTACCAGTCAGTTTTTGGTACTTTTTCGAGAGCGTCTCCTCAACCCTTCGAACATGGGATATCAACTGGTCATAACGGAACTCCACCATTGAGTGTAGAAGAAATTCTTATGATGTCTGGTGCTATTCCAAATCTGCAACCTCAAGGTAGTCAGAATCCGCCTGGAGGGAAACCTCAAGGTAATCTATTCTCGCCTGGGGGGTAACCTCAGGGCAGTCAAATACTGCCTAGGGGACAACCTCAAGGCAGTCAAATTCCACTTGGGGGCAACCTCAAGGTCAGTACATACCTCAAGGTCAGTACATGCCTCAAGGTCAACCCCAGACTCAATATATTCCTCAAGGTCAACCTCAGACTCAGTATGTGCCTCAAGGTCAACCCCAGTATCAATATATACCTCAAGGTCAACCCCAGTATCAGTACCCGCCTCAAGGTTATCAACCTCAAGGTCAGTACCAATCTCAAGGTTTCCAACCACCTTCTGGTCAATCTTTTGTTCAAGGAACTGGAAATTATCAGTCCTACACTCAACTTGGTTATGGTCCTCAATATGCTCAACCTATTATGGGCCCTTACCCCGGAATGAATATGGTGTGGGATCCATCTCAGACTCAACAGATTTTGCAACCTAATGTGCAGTTGTCATCTCAACCTGGACAACCCATGGTTCCTGGTTCAACCCAACAACCCATCCAGTCTACTATCCAAACCTCTGCACCGGGTGTAGTTCAATAGCCTGGGCCTAGTTCGCCTCGAACTCTGCCTCAATTGAATGCTGCAACTACTGCAGCTTCTGTTCAATCTACCCCACCTACTTCTGGAGTATTGGCAGCTCTGGTTTCTATTGTTCCTGTATCTACTCCTCAGACCTTTGTACCCCAGTTTGGACCTACAATCCAGACTTCGGTTCAGATGCCTGTAGGACAACCTGGTCCAAGTATGGTTGTCACAAGTCAACCTCAATTTACTTATCAATCGTACCAGGGACAGTATCAATACGGTCCTATTGTGCAAACCCCAATTTATCAGTATCAACCGTACCCTAGGTATACATATCAACAACCGCAACCTCAACCACCCTAATTTGATCCGGTTAATCCTATTTTTCCGGGAGGATATAATATTCCGAATGCAAATCCAACTCCAGGTTATCTTGGGTATCCTCCTCCTGGAGCTGGTCTTGTGTCCCATAGTTTTTGAGATCCTAAGCATCAGTTACCATTCATCGCAACTTTGGATTTACCTGACTTGTCACGCCTTATGAACAATCCAATTAATTATCTTCCGTACTGGCTGCCAATGCCTAATAATTTGCCCAGTGATATTCCCAAGTTTGAAGGAAAACCTGGAGAGGATCCGTCGAACCATGTGATGACCTATCACCTCTGGTGTGCATCAAATTCCATTGTAGATGATTCAATTCGTTTAAGGCTTTTTCAACGCACTCTGATTGGTCTCGCAGCTAAGTGGTACATTGAGTTGCCACGAAGCTCTTTTTATATTTTTAGTCAGTTAGCTACTTTGTTCTTAACTAATTTTCAGTTGCCTGTCAGATATGACAATGGCACGGAATTATTAACTTCATTAAAAAAGTCAACGTCTACATATATTTCAGACCATATTCATGAATGGCGACGTCGACGACGTTTAGTGAAAGTTTATATCCCGGATCAAATTTTGGCAGAATGGTTTGTTAAATCCTTATTACCAAAAATCACTGAGGGTGTAGCTAAGGCAGGAGTTGTTACTGAGGAGCATGTAATTGCAGAATCTCAGTGCCTTGACTTAGTTATTATGCAGTCGGGTACTTTACACGAAAAAATCCCCGATCTTCCTAAGCAAAATCAAATAACTGCAACTCCTTCAGGGTCTCATGCCATTGATGGTATGATTGGTACAATTAATACCAAAAGTAAGAAGAAATCTGCAAAGAATTCTTCTCCTATTATAACTTTACCAGATTCCCCGACAGGAAAAGCTTCCGCTAAAGTTCCTACCGTTATTCATGTTGCAGAATCTTCTACGGCCAAATCCAAATCCGGCGGTAAAAAGGAAGGGAAGAAGAAAAATAAAAAAAATGCAAAAGAGGAACCAGAGAAAACTGAATCTACTGACGAGAAACATAAACCTCGCTATCCTTGTCTCATATGTGACGAGGAATACTTTACAAGAGATTGTCCACATCGAGCTGAGGTTTCAAAAATCATCAAAGGTTCTCAAATGCCCGCTGTCTTGAAGGATCCTTTTCCCACTCAAGATAGTAAGATAGGTTCTTCCTCAAATGCCTCAGAAGAACCAATTATGATGATGTCCCATGTTAGGATTGCGATGCGATCGCAAGATTATGGAAGTAAGAATCCTGTTGGTGGTAAGGAACTAGAATCTTCTAGTTCAAACCCATCAACTTCAACTCCTCCTGGTTCCGATCCGCTACAGATCGAGAAACCTAATCTAGACTTAGTAATCAAACTGCCTGCTAAAGGTATACTTCGGAAGTCAAATTTCAATCCACATGCGAGAGCTGCTCATAACTATAACATTGTTGAAGATTTAGCTATATCTCCTTCAGCAATGTCGGCTTTGGAGGTGCTGCAATCATATCCAACACATCGTAAATTACTTTTGTCTGCTATAGGAGTCGTTGATGTCCAAGATTCCAACCTCATAATCTTCAATTTAGCAAATAGTACACCTCACTTAACTCATCAAATGGCTTTCCAGATCCCAGTGTTAGTCAAAAACAAGCCTTGCTTTCGGATTGTGATTGATGAGGGAGCTTCAATGTGTATTATGTCGATTTTGTGTTGGAAATTTCTTGGTTCTCCGACACTTAACCAATCCCCGCTGATTTTGAAGGCTTTTGTCAGCCGAGGGTTTCATCCTTATGGAATTTTGCAGAATTTACCTATAGGGGTAGAAGGTAAAATTGTTAATCTAGATGTCGAGGTGGTTGATGCCCCTCTAGATTAAAACCTTCTTTTGGGTCACAGTTGGTCTTATGCGATGACTGCTGTTGTTTCATCGGTCTTTCGGCTCATAAAGTTCCCTTATAATGGAAAGATCATTACAATAGATCAGTTGACTTACTTTTCATCCGACCCAGCCTCTTCTGAGAGTATTCAACATGTCGGTAAAATAGGTATCCCTTATAAGGATGTTGGGGTGGGATTAGTCAAAGATTCTGGTTTACTAGGAACTTTTTCCTTTCCTCCTCCAAATGTATCGCCTCCTTTTGCAACCATTAATATGATTTCATGAGACACTATTGTTCTTGATGACCCTTGGATCGTTCCTTTTGATTCCAAGGTGGACTCATTTGGTGATGCCATGCTCGTGGGTCCATTTGAAGTTGCATATCAAGCGGTACAGTCATTTTCTGACTCTAGTTCAACCGAAATTGATCCAATGAATGTGGTCAATGAGGAATCACTTTCAATCTCAACCTCAGATTCAACAACCTTTTCTGAAACTGTTCATACTGATGAGTAGATACGTGAGATTTTATCTGTTGATGAATTACCATGGGAAGATCTTCATCATCAATCTTCGTTTTTACCTGAGCTTGATCATTTGAAAATGATTTCTTGTCTATTTTTACCACTGATTATGTCAAGGAACCACAAAATCCATTCAAACATTCTGATTCTGAGTTGAATTTGGGAAACATTTCTCGAACTATTCCTATTGACATTTCAGTGAAGCCCGGAATTATTGAAAACATTCATATAGGTGCTTCTTGTACAGACACGGAAATCCAAACTTATAAAGTCCTATTTCAAGAATTCTGCGATGTGTTTGCCTGGTCATACAAAGAAATGCCAGGAATCGATCCATCAATTGTTTTCCATGAAATCAAAAATTGCCCGGATGCTAAACCCGTCCGGCAACGTTTGCATCAGATTCACCCATGAAAAGCTGCTACTATTAAAGCTGAAGTTGAGAAATTACTTAAAGCAGGTTTTATATATCCAATCCCTTTAATGAATTGGGTATCAAATATTGTTCCTATTAACAAAAAACAAGGAACGATAAAAATATGTATTGATTATAGGGATATTAATCGAGCCTGTCCAAAGGACAATTATCCAACTCCCTATATCGATCAAATAATTGATGATTGTGCTGGCAATGAAATGTTCTCTTTTATGGATGGATTTTCTGGTTACAATCAAATTAATATACTCCCTGCTGATCAAACAAAAACGACTTTCATTTGTCCATGGGGTACCTTTGCTTATTGAAAATTACCTTTTGGGTTGAAGAACGCCGGAGCAACTTTTCAAAGGGCTATGTCTTACGCATTTCACGACATCAAGCACATTGTGCAGCCTTATCTCGATGATTTACCTACTTGTTCATTACGTAAAGCCGATCATCTCACTCATTTACGAGCCATATTTATGAGATGTAGGCATTATCGAATTAGGTTGAATCCACACAAATGTGTTTTTTGTAGAGAAACGAGTCACTTACTAGGATTTGTTGTTTCAAAAGTTGACATTCGTGTCGATCCCTCGAAGGTTGAAGCCATTGTTAAATTACCTCCACCTTTGACTCTTCGTCAACTCCAAAGTTTGCAAGGGAAAGCAAACTTTTTACGTCGATTCATTCCTAACTATGTCGAGGTTACGAAAGGTTTTACCAGGTTGTTGAAACAGAACCCTCCGTTCTTTTGGGATGAGATAGCTCAGAAATCTTTTGATGCATTTAAACACGCGTTGACCCATGCACCGTTATTGCATCCTCCCAACTACAACCAAGATTACTTTTTGTACCTCGCAGCTTCTCATTCCACCATTGGAATGGTTTTAGTTCAGGAATATGAATTCAATGTTGAGCATGTAATTTACTATCTTAGTCAAACTTTGAATCCAAATGAGCTTAAGTATTCGCATGTGGAGAAATTGGCTCTGGCAGCTATTCAAGTTGTCCAGCGATTTCGTCATTACATTCTACTACGCAAAACCACAGTACTTTCTGACTGTAACCCTATGACGTATATTTTGCTTAAACAATTGCTAGGGGGCAAGTATTCCAAATGGATTGTTATCCTGCAGGAAGTTGACCTGGAATTTGAAAAATCCAAGTCAAAGAAGTCTTTGGTTTTTGCGGAGTTGATGTGTGACTTCCTTCGTATTGATACTGAAACTGTGGTAGAAGAATCCCTTGTGGATGAATCTTTGTTTCTTATTAGTACTCTTGATCCATGGTATGGGGATATAATTGTCTATCTCCAAACCCAATCTTTTCAGCTTGAAATTTCACGATCTCAACAAAAGAAAATCCGTTTCCAATCCCAACCATACAAAATTATTGGAGATACACTCTATCGTCTTGGGGTGGATTCTGTTTTTTGTCGTTGTTTAACTCATGAGGAAGCTGAAAAGGTCCTGAATGACTGTCACTCTGGAGCGTGTGGCGGTCATATGTCTAGGTGTTCCTCAAGCAATTATCACTGATCATGGGAGCCATTTCCGAAACATCATGATGACAAAGCTAGCAGATTAACTTGGCCTGTGTCATGATAGCTCTACTCCATATTACCCACAGGCTAATGGTCTAGTTGAGGCAATCAACAAAGTTCTAGTCACCATGATCCAACGAATCATTGGTATTCATCGGTCGAATTGGCATAACATGTTATTTTCAGTGCTTTGGGCGTACTGAACCTCAGTCAAAACATCAACAAGGTTCACTCCTTTTCAACTCGTTTACGGGTTGGAAGCCGTGTTGCCCATTGAATGCAAAATTCCATCATTGCAAATAGCCATAGAATTACTTCTAGCCACTTCCGAAGAGGAAAAACATTTGTTGTACTTAGCTCAATTAGATGAGAATCGACGTGATGTTGCTTTAGCAATCGAGACTCACACAAAAAGGATAAAAGCTCAGTATGATTGAAATGTTACACCTCGTAATTTTTCGGAAGAGAACCTAGTTTTATTATATGATCAAGCTAACGATAAGCTAGGGGCTGGAAAATTCGTACCCATGTGGTATGGTCCTTTTGTTGTTAAGCGAAAGCTGGCTAAAGGGGCCTATGAATTAGTAGATTTTGACGGTGTCTCTTTAGGTAAACCCAGAAATGGGCTTTACTTGAAAAGATATTATGCTTAAAGTTTGGTGTGGAGATTCTGGTTAGAATAGATTTCTTTCTGGTTGGTGTGTTTTATATTAGAAAGTGTGCCTAGTTTTAGAGTGTGTTTTTTCATTATTCCTGCTTATCTTGGTTTTACTCCTGATATTGCAGATGTCAGCGTCTTCTCAAACATACATTGGTTTTGCTGATGGTGCCTGTCGTAGTACACAGAATATTTCTTCCGCAGCTTGGGTTACCTATTCACCCTCTGACGAGTTCGTATCTATGCATGGGGTAAGCCTTGGTCAAACAACGAATAACATTGCAGAGTACAGTGCAGTGATTGAGTTATTATCTGAATCCATCTCATTTGGGATTCGGAGTTTGATTGTAAGGTTAGATTCTGAACTTGTTGTATTACAGCTTAATAGGGTTTATGCCATTAGAAATCCAGTATTATTAATATTATTTTTGAGAGTTCGTCTCTTGGAACGTGAATTTGATTACATTGAATATCAACATATTCCAAGATATTTAAACACATTAGGAGATGCAGTTGCTTCTCAAATGATAAATAGACATTTGCAATAATCAAGACAATAAATTTAAAAGCATCCCATAAACATGTTATACAAGATAACCAATAATAGCAATATATCATAGCATAGAAGTGTGTCAAAATATACATCGTCTTCGATCATAGGTTGAAAAACACCTTATGATCGACGAAAATGATAGCACAAAAAGATATAAATGTCATATGAAGTCTACAATGGTGATCATCCTATCCCTGATGATGATCACGATAAGAAACCACTGCTCGGGCTACCCTATAAAGGAACCTCCTAAAAGGTCCTGGGACCCCAATCACATAGCATTGAAGCCTAAGAGGAATATCATCTATGCTAATCTCTGGAATATCTATTGTTAAGCGCTCTAGATGACTCTCCAATTCGGCCAAGGTCTCTGTTGATTGGTCCTATGGGGCCGGTGCTACAGCAGCTGGGTGTCTTCTCTCAGAGGGCGGGAGAGCGGTTGGTCGCCGTGGACCTAAATCTGCATTTAAAACTTTTTACTATCAATTTTTGGACGATTTAAAAAACAAAAAAATATATATAATTTTGAAAATTTTGAAAACAATTTTACCTGTATCATCCCATTGCTCTCCTGGTGGAAGAACCATGTCTGGATCACCATGATAATCCATCCCAGCATATGGAAAATCTTGTATCATGAAAAGTTGGTTTCCCAACCAGTGAAAATACTCAGGTGAGAATCGAACAACCTCGGTGCCCCCCTCAGGATGGCGGGCCATGACTGCAACCCAGCGCATAATCCTGGGATCTCGGGGAAGTCCAGCCTCAACGGTAAGTTGCTACGGAACTAGCATAGGTACCCTCTCTAGGGAAAATCTCACAACTAAGTAACCATATCCAAAGTTCTTTAGTTGTCCATTCTTTGCCCTAGTCAGTTGGCCTTTCACATTGGCCAACACAACATCGCACCTATTGAAAATGGTGCCTCGGAAGCAGTCTACTGCCATGCGCATCTGGGAACCGGTAGCTAAATGCAATGTTGTGCTTCCGCATAGTCTGGTGACAGTAAATGCGATCACTTTAAGTTCAGGAAGGGTGATGGTCTTCACATCTATCCGTTTGTCTGCAATTTGGACATTGCAAAACTCTAGTCGGAGACTAGTGACAGATTGGTCACTTGGCCTAGATCCGAATAGAGATAATCCTTCACCTCTCTTCGGCAAACCAGTCAGAAAATAAATGTCCTCTGGCTCGATTTCGAGCCGATGTCCTCCAATGATGAAACACTGGTCTTGCATGCTCCACCTGTCTATCGGCCACTATAGAAAATATACCTATGCCCTCATGCCAGGTATGGCCCAAAATTTCAGTAGTTCGCATGCTCTTAAAGCCTGTAATGAAGGTGGATGGATTAATGCTGCTTGATCCACATCTTCGTGTTCTATTTCCCGCCAAATAAGCATCTTGTCTATCTGCATTGCAAAATAAGCGGTTTAGAATTTTGTGATTTCAAAACATTTGGGCAGAAATGAGAAATTATAGGGTTTCAAAATGCATTTCGCGGGGTCCGCACCCACCGTGTTAGGGACAGTGCATAGGTTCGCACTCGTCCTTAAGGGCAGGTGCGGGACCGCGACTATTTCATTTATACGAAAAAGTCGGGGTTCGCAGGGTATACATGCTACGCCTGCGCAACCACTGCGAGCGATTTTTAACCATAATTTTCCTCAAAAAATTAATTTTAAATCCGTAAAAATGAAAATGAAATGGATGAATTGCAAGTCAGGGACGATGTGGATTACCTGCAGAGGACAGTTCTTGATTCCAGCGGTCGGATTTTCCGCAATTTTCACAGGAAGTTTTCTTACCAAAAGCTCTTACTTTTTACTCCAAAGCCAAACGGTGAAAATGAACTTGTAAAAGCCCTTTTTATAAGATTTTTTGAATAAATAAATTTAATTTATTTATTTTTTACTTTGAAAAGGTCACTTTTGGTACATTTTTATTATTTTTAAAACAGATATAAGTAATGTTTGCTGTTTTTGTGCAGAATATTGGGTATTCAGGGAGAATTGGTCATTTTCAACAAAAAACACATAGGAGTCCTCTTTAAAGCTCTTTTCTGACTCGTAAAATATGAGAAGATTGCCGAGTTTTTCTTTTTAGACTCGTTAAAACGGAATTAAAAAGACGGTCCACTTACAACTCTTTTATGACTGTATAAACATGAAAAGATTGCCAGACTTTTGTCATTTCGAGTTCGATATTGGTAATAAAACAAGGTGTTTTCGATCACTTTTTTACTTTTTCAGATTGAAGGCACTAATTATGAAAAGTACTCCTTGATCGTAATGGTCAAGCGGTTCTTTCAAGTATTATTTCATACTTTTTTCGAGCTTGGGAGACATAAATTTACGAAAAAGGACAACCATGGAGTTTTCTTAAGTTTTTCTTCTGACTCCCTA
>APFE031008740.1:124326-148374 GCA_000404065.3 Pinus taeda
TCCAGGGATCCTAAGGCTGGGAGTATGAGTCTGGGATGGAGGTGTATCTTCTCTATGTCTTGGAGTAGCTGGAGTTGTAAAAATCAAACTTTTGGCCCTAGCTATAAACCTTCCCCTAGAATCTCTTG
Organism: Pinus taeda; assembly: GCA_000404065.3. Classification (NCBI taxonomy): domain Eukaryota; kingdom Viridiplantae; phylum Streptophyta; class Pinopsida; order Pinales; family Pinaceae; genus Pinus; species Pinus taeda. The sequence continues at coordinate 124,455 of APFE031008740.1, forward strand.
CTCCATGCATGTCATTTTTTTATTTTTTTTTAATGATTTTTTTTTTTAGTCAGGCAAATAACTCTTTTTCTGATCTTCTAGATCACACTAGGTGCAAGAAGAGAGCATACTCACGAAATTATTGAACTAATAACTCTCTTTTCTGATCCTCCAGATCATACTAGGTGCAAGAGGAGAGAATAATTCAAGAAGTTATCACTTTTTCCCTCTTTTTTTTTTAAATGTAAGAGATCAGCTACCTAGTTACACTTCCCCGGCAATGGTGCCAAAATTTTTAGTCAATTTAGTATGTCCTAAATTGCTACATTAATTATCAATCTAGGAGTCATAAACTAATGAAGTGTGGTGCACTGTATGTGCAAGACAACCTCTTTCTTACTTTTATTGTTTTCAATTTTATTTTCTTTTTGGGGTTTTGCCTTTGTTGGTCTCCTAATACAAATGGAAATTCTATCCCTAAGTTTTAAGAATGCTTTTAGAGGGCAAGTATGGATGTAGATTTAAGACAAGTTTTATGTCTCTTATGATAACTTCCAGAACTTAGCACTTCAAAAGATCTCAAAACATGCTAGTGATAAACTTAGTACTTGAATAGGAATGTAAATGTGCAGCTACTTAAATCAAACAAAACATGAAATACTGCTCATGAAATCACTGTCTCTGTTGTCCATCTAATTACAGAAATAAAATCTAAACTATTGCACTCAAACAAACCAAAAATTGCATACTAATGAAAGCAAGATCAATTTACTTCACTTATAATCCGATAGCTAGCCAAGTAGCTTTTCGGGGTTAAGCCATGGCACCGGAGATAGCGTCAAATAACATGAAGAATTGATATCTAAATTACCTACTTGCAAATTAATGAAATTAAAATCAAATTACTTCACTTATAATCCGATAGCTCACCAAGTAGCTTTTCGAGGTTAAGCCATGGGATCGGAGATAACGTCAAATAACATGAGGAACTTGATATATAAACTAGACTACCTACTTGCAGATTAATGAAAGTAAAATCAAACCACTTCACTTATAATCCGATAGCTCACCAAGTATATTTTTGAGGTTAAGCCATGGCACCGGAGATAACGTCAAATAACATGAAGAATTTGATATCTAAACTAGCTAACAGTAGCAAATAAACATTATTGAAATCAAAGCATAACTGAAATTGAAAAGCTTAAAAGAAAAGTTCAGTAGAGAGGCAAATCTCATGTCACTATTTAATGCAAAAATTATATGAAAAATCTCAAGCATAACCTATCCTGAAACACACTGATCAGTGTTAGTAAAAAGTATGCAATGCTGAAAATCATGTACAGGAGTAAAAGATTAACACCATAAATGAATTATGAAACATATATAGTTAAAGAAATTATGAAATATATACAGTGAAAATAAGGGAACGATGCATGAAAACTTTACAAAAACGAAAAACAAAACCTCAGCCAGCACGGGCCCTTTGCACACCCTTTGGTTAATACACTGTCAACCCAAAATCACGCTTACACAGTCATAAGAAACAAAGTTTTATATTGCAAAACAGAGGAAATGTCTTCTCGTTATAATAGCAGGGCTAACGCTACAGCAACAACATAAAAACTAACAGCAAGACTAACTATTTGTGTTTGCAAATGCATTATTTATAGAGAAAATTACATAACTATTTTTCTGTGAGGAATCTTCAGCAGAGGACACATAAAAAGATAGAACCAGTAAGCTCAACATCTTGGTTTCCATGATCATTCAATCTACAAAAGGTGGATGTTGGATTTGCATCGTGGAGACGACCTGCAGCTATCAAGGGGGATCCACAAATCTAAGAATGGTCTCGGACCTTTCACGTGCTGAAAACAGAGACCTATTTGCAGTAGGACTACTTGTTTGACCGTCCTTTGACCAAGGCTTTTCCTTATGAATTCCACTGAACAGATAGGGCCTGGTCCATGTCCAGATCATTTCTGAACTACCTACATCCCTCCTTTCACTTGCCGACACATGTAACATATAGAATAATAAAAATAGCTGTGGAATCGCGAGTCAGCTGCGAAAAGTGGCTACATTACGCAGATGATGAAAAAAATCTAAATCAAATAGAAAACAAAAAAATATAGTTAGAAAACCACTTAAATGCACTCCTAGAATCAATATGTAATGATATTTGATAATTTATGAGGCACTGGTGTGGGAAAAAGGTCTAGGAAAGTATGTAGAAGAGAGGTAAGTTTAGGGCTCAACAAGATGCCCAAGATTATTAACTTCCAGTGATTAGGCCAACCTTGCATTATCTGCTAAGATTGGGATTCCCAAGCATACATCTTGTAGATTGTTCAAATAAAACTTTATTGGTTTCCAGTGTGGAAAATACCCTTATACCTAAGCGAGTATTTGAAGAGTCTGGGCTTTTCACACAGGGATGTTGTGAACATTTTAATAAGGGCTCCTTGGATTTTTACACACAATATTGATAATAGTTTATGACCGAAGTATTACTATTTGATAAATAAGATCGGGGGTAGTCATCAGGATTTGATGAAATTCCCACGGTACTTTTCTTTCAATTTAGAGAAGAGGATAAAGCCCAGGCATAGGCTATTGCTTGAGTACAATGTTTGCTTGCCTTTGCCTACCATGTTGAAGGCAAGTGATGGGGACTTCTGGGATATATTACAGAAGCTTCAAGCTGGCTAATCTGTATGTATCATTTCTAAGTTCTCTATGTACATATCGTTGCTTAAAATTAAGTATGACCAAAGAATATTTGCATTCTAAGTTTCACTCTTTGGGGGTTTTGCCATTGAACAGATTATTAATAATGATTTGTGTTAAACTTCTAAAGTCATGGAATGTTAAGTAATGGTGATTAAACTCACCATATTCAGCATGTTTGTCTAGAACCTGTTTCATTCACATACTTCTATTATAAGAACTTTTAATCAGATATTAAAATATATTTCTCATATTTTATAATCTCTTAAATTAGCATTTTGAGATATTAGAGAGTAGTTAAATTTTTATCTGCTTTTAATATAGAATCTCCATGAATCTGAAATTTAATCACATAATTCTCTTTACTGAATTTAATGGTGAATAATAACAATTTTTTTAGCACAGGCAAAGTTTGTTTAAATTTTCTTGTTGCCAAGTTCGAGCATAGACACGAACCGAGTGATTCAGATCATTAATACCATTGCTAAAGAACATATTGCTTTTGATACGTCCCTGTTTGATAAGTTTAAGCCATGGTAAGAATGTGAATTCCTGATAAACATGAAGCTGCCTTTTAGCCCTTACCTTCACTAGAGAAAAATAAAATTCATGTCCAAACATCTACTTATACCCGAGTCAAATGTTTCACAACAACACTAACTGAAATTTAATCTAGGATAGCTACAACTAGAATCCAATTTCCTAGATTCCCCTTATTTATTTAATAGTCTGATACTATACATACCAACTTATGTAATCATATGAATGGTGCAAAGGTAAACATTAACTTCACAGGAACTTGCATATATGTTTTACATGTTTGGACAATATGATTGATTTATGTAACAAATTATTTATTCTGATTAGAGGCCCCAAAATTCGCAAATTTATATTACAACAACTCCCAACATCACAGTTTGTCAGTAGTGCATGTATTAGGGTAATGCATTAAATTGGGTTTTGGACTTTTGTTCTAGTTTCTATTCCCGATGATTAAATTATGCATGTTTTGTCTTGGAATCATCTTTGTTGTTGATATGTAGTGTATGCATCAAGAGCATATACTTCCTCAAATGTATGGTTTCCATCAGTGAAGAAAGACTCTTTATAACTCAGTGAGTACTCCCAAATATAGTCCACCATCCAAGCTGGAAATCCAAGTAAAAAACTCCATCAAAAATCATGGTCAAAATTGGTCAGACTTGGTATTGATCAATAAGTTTTCCGATTTTTGCTGAGTTGAGTGTATGCTTTGTTTGTTTGTATCAAGAATTTCAGATATGAAAAATGGTTGACAAATCATGGGCACTGTGCATAGATGTGCTGCCAGTGTAATTTCTCAAAATTATACTTGTTTCATACTTCTCACCTTGATGGTCACAAATCAGTGATTTGCAATTGCAATTACAATTTCTCTGAAATAATCCAATTTGTCATAATGTATTGTATATTGATAAAAACATTCTATCCCATTTGAGTCACACAAATTACCAACTACAGTGCAGCTCCTACGCTGAAACCAGTTGTAGCCACATGAGTTCATGTTTGCAGCTTAATGCACATTCTTTAATTAGATCCAAAATACACGTTGGTTGCAACTATGGAATGTACAATAGTTGCATCTCCAGTTTGTACATCAGTTGCCACAGTTTATTATACAAAATATCATCTATGTTTCAGAGAAAAGGAAAAACTTGCATCTATCATTATGAAAACTATGTGTGAGACGAGTAAGAACTAAGAAGGCCCTAATTTGTCCTAATAAGTCTTAGGTATCGTGCAGATTTTGAACAAATCAAAATGGTGAGGACGCGAAGAAACCAAGGGCCCGGAGAGTCTTCACAAGGACCTCCTTCAAATAACCCATTACCTTCACTAGAATTGACTCTCATCCTTCATTCCCTGGAAGAAATTAATGAGACCTTAGAGGGCGCCAAATAAATGAAATGGAAAGGGAACACCCTCCATCAGGGTTAGGGAACCCCGAGGGATCTAGAGACTATGATAAAGGACCTCCAGTTGAGGACAATACTAGGAAGCTCCAGAAGATTAAGCTCCCAGAGTTTGCAGGAGGTCATGCCAGTGAGTGTGCAAAAGCCTGGTTACAAGGAACGAGAAGGTGCTTCACACTAAGGGATTACAATTCAAATTCCAAAGCCAAAATAACAATATTCCAACTCAGAGATAGTGCTCTGAATTGGTGGGGTAACTTGGAGTGCTAGCTGCACCTCACTCCAGACACAGTTACTTGGGAATTATTTGAGGAGAGGTTCAGGAAGAAGTACTTGCCAGCATATTATGAAGAACAACAGGTAGGAGCTTTCCATGCCCTGATATGGGGAGGTCCTACTGTAGAAGAATATGAGATTCGATTTATGGAATTGGTCAAGTATGTCTCCTACATGGATACCGACTAGCGCCAAGCAGATCATTTTATATATGGGCTAAAACCTAAGATTAGGGCAATGGTGTAGATGTGGAAACCATCCTCAGTCGTAGAAGTTATAGAGCAAGCTCGTTATGTCGAAGAAAATTTAGAATTAAAGGGTGAAGGCAGGGCCACCTTTCCACGCAAAACAAGGTTTATGGGAAAGGCCCCTTGTACCTTCCAAAGGGGAGGAAGTATGAGGCCACCACCATATGGGAAAAGAGTTATACCTAGAACACTGACAGTAGGGATTTCAATGGTCTCTAGTGCAGCTTCACCCATAGCTTCAAGAGCGTGTACAAATCAAGGTCATACATGAGGAGTAACAAGTGGGGGAATGGGACCCAGGGGAAGAAACTCTTTCCAAAGAACTCCACCATATTCGATCCAAGGTCCATCGTGCATCACTTGTTGAAGATGTAGAGGGCCTCATTACCAGCGAGACTACCTTGAGATTCAAACCGGTAACAATCAGAGAGAAGGAAAAGAACCAGTGGGAGGAGCAGGTAGCCACCACCGAATCTATGCAACAGTTGACAATCAGCAAGTTGAACACCAGTATGATGTGGTAGAGACCTCAGGTATGATAAACAAAGTAAAAGTTAAAATTTTGTTTGATTCTGGTGCTATAGATAGTTTCATTTCACCAGTTGCATTAGAAAAATGTGGATTGGCAGCCTATGAGCATGACGAATCTAAAAAATTTGAGATGGCATCTGGGATACAATAAGCAATAGGACCTAGTGTTGACCAATGTCAGGTAAACCTCGAGGTGTGTACGACTAAGTTTAAGGCATATGTCATGGCATTGGGGACGTATGATGTAATTATTGGAATGGACTGGCTAGAAGCTCATCGAGCTTTGGTAGACTGTTTCAAGAAGAAAGTGATCTGTTTAGAAGATGAAGGTAGGCCAATTGAGATTTTCGGAATCAAGAGGGGAGTGTCCCTACGATTCATATCCATGATGAAGGTAAAATGTTGTCTTAGAAAAGGTTGCAAACTGTATTTGGTCAAGAATATAAGTGACCAGAAAGGACCTTCCCTAGATCAACATCCAGTTTTGTCAGAATTCAAGGATGTTTTTCCGAAGGAATTGCCTGGATTACCTCCTGTAAGAGAGATAGATTTCATAATCGAACTAAAACTATGTGAAAAACCCATATCTAAGACACCATATAGGATGACAACTCTAGAAATTTGTGAGTTGCAGATGTAGTTAAAGGAGCTCTTAGACGTGGGATTTATCAGACCTAGTATTTCACTTTAGGGTGCACCAGTGATTTTTGTCAAGAAGAAGGATGGTTCCTTGTGGCTATGCATAGATTATACAGACTTAAATAGAGCCACAATAAAAAATAGGTACCCTATACCTCGAATATATGACTTATTTGATCAAATGAAGTGAGTAGTGGTCTTCTAAAAGATCGATATATGATCTAGGTATCACCAATTGATGATTAAGGAGGAGGATATCTCAAAAACTGCATTTCAAACTTGTCTTGGGCACTATGATTTCGTAGTTGTTCCATTTGGTTTAACCAATGCACCAGCGGTATTCATGAGCCTCATGAATGGCGTGTTCAGGAAGTATTTGGACCAATTTGTGCAAGTCTTCCTCGACAACATTCTTGTGTATTCCAAGAATGAATAAGAGCATGAAAGGCACCTAAGGGTGGTGTTGACTTGCTTAAGGGAAAATCAAATGTATGGGAAATTGTCAAAAACGTTCCTTTTTTAGGAGGAAGTTCATTACCTTGGGCACATAATTTCAGGAGAAGGGATTTCAGTTGACACAGAAAAGGTGAAGGCCATAATGGATTGGCTAGTACCAAAAAATTTCCATGAGGTACGTAGTTTTATGGGGCTAGCAGGGTATTATCGCAGGTTTTTGGAAGGGTTTTCAAGGATTGCAAAACCCATCACCACAGTACAATGAAATGGGGTCAAGTATGAATGGAAAAATGAATGTGACACTACATTCACAGAACTAAAGAGGCTACTAACTAGTGCATCAGTCCTTTGAGTACCAGACATGGGAAAAAACTTCACTATCTGCACCGATGCTTCGGTGTAAGGATTGGGTGCATTATTTATGCAAGAAGGTGGAGTAATAGCTTACACATCTAGAAAATTGAAGAAACATGAAGACTTATATGCTACCCATGACTTAGAATTAGCAACAGTGATGTTAGCCTTGAAGCTGTGGAGACACTACCTCATTGGGAGAAGATTTAAGTTAAGAATAGATCATCAAAGCCTAAAGCATCTCTTCACTCAAAGGGATTTGAATGCCAGACAAAGGTGGTGGAGCGAATTCATGAGTGAGTGTGATTTTGAGATTTCATACATCAAGGGAAAGGAGAATGTGGTGGTGGATGCACTAAGCAGGAGACCACGAACCTTCTCCCTAGTAGCCTTAAAGGTAAATTTAAGGGAGTGTGTATTGGAGAAACTCTTTGAAGATAGTTGGTATCTAAAGTCATCTCAGCCATCCAGAATGGGAAAAAAATAGAACCAAAGTTTGAGGGATATGTCCTTGAACCAGATGGGCTATTGAGATTTCAAGGGAGAATGTACGTACATAAGGAAGGGGTATAAGAAAAACCATCCTCGAAGAGTCTCATAGAGCACTCTATTGTGCACATCCAAGGGTAAAGAAGATGTACACAGACACAAATAAAATCTTCTTTTGAGCTGGCATGAAGCACGACATAGTCCAGTTTTTCACCAAATGTCTTGAATGTCAACAAGTGAAGGCTGATCATTTCCATCCAACAGGACTCCTACAATGTCATGACATCCCTACATCTAAATGGGAAGTAATTTCCATGTATTTTGTGGATGGTTTTCCACTCACGTCACAAAGGCACAATGCTATATTGGTTATAGTTTATAAATTGACCAAAAGTGCCCATTTCATCCCAGTAAGGGACACTTACGATGTTATGGATGTGGCGCGAGTGTTTGTATATGAAGTTATTCAACTACACGGATTTCCCACAGAGATCATTTTGTGATAGAGACCCCCGATTTACATCTAGGTTTTGGACAAGTTTGCAATCAGCACTAGGGACTGAGTTGAACCTGAGCACTACATATCATCTAGAAACAGATGGGCAGACTGAAAGAGTAAATCAGGTTCTGGAGGACATGCTTAGGATGTACATCATAGATAATCAGACTCAGTGGGAAAGGTACTTACCATTGGTAGAGTTTTCCTATAATAATAGTTATCATAGTTCAATCGGGATGCCTCCTTATCAAGCTCTATATGAGAGGCCTTGCAGGACACCGTTGAGTTGGGAAAAGTTGGAGGACTGAGTGATAGTTGACCCTGAATTAGTCCAAGAAATGGTGGAATAGGTAAAGTAGGTTCGACAAAGGTTAAAGGAAGCATAAGATAGACAGAAGAGTTATGCAGATTCACATAGGATTTATCACAGTTATGAAGTAGGGGACCAAGTTTTTATTCGTATCCGGCCCAACAAAAGCACCATTCGGTTTGGGAAGGGGACGAAATTGTCACCTCGGTTCATAGGACCTTTTAGGATCAAGGAGAAGATTGGACCAATTTCCTATCGTCTTGTACTGTGCCCCATTTGCATAAAACTCATGATGTTTTTCATGTATCTATTTTACGACATTATGTTTCTAATGAATCTCACAAACTGGATTGGATGGAATTGTAGGTCTCGAACATGGGAACTGTAGTGATCGAACCATTAGGCATATTAGACTGTAGGGTACGACAACTTAGACATTGCATGATGGACCAAGTTAAGGTCCAGTGGGACAAGTATAACCCAGGATCTGCTACCTGGAAGGATGCAGAGACTATGCGTTGTGACTACCCCTCACTTTTTGAGCATCTGTGATGACCATTTTGACTTAGACAGCTACCTATGTTAAGGTTCTATTTTGTAGTTCCATGTTATTTATTTATGAACATTATGTAATATTAATGCATTTGGTTGAACATGTGAAACTACTTAGGTTTGATTTTGATGATGGAGATGTTGATGTATGACCTAATTTATGATGTACTTGGTGATGATGTATCTAGTGCGTGACTTATCAGAGCTATTGTTGTTTCATATATGGCTTAAGTGGATATGGTTTATCTAAATGAATGACTTAGTGAAATTATGATTTGTTTCCAGTATGAACTACAAAATTGACATGTGGATACTAGACTTAATAATGTGATGATTATATGTCTTGTTGCTATATAAATGCATGAATGAGAGCTAACCCACAAGGGAAAAAGAACTATATGATATCTAAGATCTACTCTTCCATTGAGGGAAGGTCGAGACATCTCATGGGGAAGGTATAATGCACATTATTCTATTACATTTGGTATCTACTTGATATGCACTCTTATGACATGAGTAAAATGCAAATGACAAGTGGAAAGACTACCTGACTGGATTATTTGATGACAAGTCCAACCAGATCTGTAGTGTGGTCCGTGTTACGGCGTTGACCCTAGTTGTGAATAAGTGGTGGAGGCATTTCCCACTGTGTATCCTCTGAAACCTAGAATCGTGGGAGGGCAGTGGTGGACACACTCCCCTAGACATGTGATGATGATTGCCAGTTGCCAGTTGGGGAACTTAGGTTGATGTAGTTGACGCTTCCACCATGTCAGTTTTATCAATGGTTAGTATGTCCATTACCACTAATAAAGAAATAGAGGACAGATAGGGTGGAAACGGAAGTAGGTCAGGATGGATAGGAGGATATAGATTAGTTGGAGACTCTTGATGGGAAGTAATGTCATTGTCTGACTTATCAAATTTTACTGCTATAACTCTCTGGTTTGCTATGCTTTCAAACTCCTTATACCTTTTCATTCTAACTTCGAGACGAAGTTTTCTGAAGGAGGGGTGTATGTAATGCCCCACTTAAATTTTATCATGCAAATTTTATTAATGTTTACATTACTTGAAAATATTGAGAAGTATTGGTGAATACCTTCATTTTTGAAACTATAAATTTATTTACTAATATAAAATTCATTATTTCTATTTTATTCAAATTCCCAACTTGCCTTCTAAAATTGAACCTTAGGTAGGATATGGTCTCCTTCCATTATATCAAATTATATATATTCATCTCACATTCCCAAATGTACTCTCATATTTACTTAGGAGAAGACATGGTCCTCTCCATTTAATTACATCTCACATTCTCAAATGTATTCTCACATTTACTAGGGAGAAGACATAGTCCTCTCCATTTAATTACATCTCACATTCCCAAATGTACTCTCACATTTACTAGGGAGAAGACATGGTCCTCTCCATTTAATTACATCTCACATTCCCAAATGTACTCTCACAGTAGGGAGAAGACATGGTCCTTTCCATTTTAATTACATCTCACATTCCAAATGTTACTCTCACTTACTTGGAGAAAGACATGGCCCTTTCCATTTAATTATCAATAATATATATATATATATAATATATATATATATCCATCTCACATTCCTAAATGTACTCCTAGATTTATTTGGGAGAAGAGAAGTCAACTGTAAGGATGGAGGAGAAGTTAATGACATTAATGAGAGGTGGTTGAGATGGAGAAGAGAGAGAGGGTATAAAAGGGAAGGAGGAAGGAATAAAAGGGCATGTGGGGGTCTTGCTTTGATTTTGGGGTTGCTGTGATTTGAATTGGTTGTGATTTTAGGATTTCTGTGATTTTGGAGACCTAAGGAACCTGTGGAGGTTTCTTGGGTTTGTTGAGAGGAGGGTATTGTTCATCTTGGTCTGGAATATTCATTTTGGACACACTACATCTGGTTGGGCTTGGGCTCTGAGGGTTAGGAAACAAGTGGAGGTTTCCTGGGCTAGGAATTATTTCCCAGTTGGTTGGGAGGTAAATCTAGTTAGGTTAGTCAAAAGGAGCATTCAGCAGGAGCTGCAACTCAAAGGCATCTCCACCAGCCACTAGCACAAGTATTCCTCTATAGATTACTCATGTAAATTTATTGAAATGAAATGTTCACTATAAGTTATAGGGATTAGAATGTAAATGGTAAAATTTTCATTGTTTAAAAGTCTTGTAAGAAATTAAATCATTGCCTCTTATTGCATTTAAATTCCAGAGAAATAGATCTGTTATAAGACCCTAGGATAGGGCCTTACATGTGCTTCCTTTAATGCCAACTTTTCAATATTGATAAGATAAACATCATATTAACTAAAACAAGTGAAATTCATATATACAAATGGCACATGTCCAACAATCGACATAATTCAAAATGATACATCATGTACAAATGATATATGTCAAAAAGATACAACTCAATAATATGGTACTGGAGGCTGTGAAAATGATACATATGATAGTAACCATGAAAATCAACATCATAACAATATATAAAAATGATCCATGATGCAATATATATGATCATGAATGTCATTGGATTCTACCAAAAACTGCCTTGTCATCATAATCACCATCATGATCATCATGATCATCATCATCATCTGTATCGTCATTGACCTCGTTTTCATATATATTTGTATCCTCATGAGAATCATTTGCCATCTCAACATCAAAACCAATATGATTTGGATATATGTGACAAGGATCATTCAGATCTTCTAGAACATCCTTATTCTATTAAAGAAAAAATTTAGAATGAAAATTTATTATTTATTTCATGCAATAATTAATTTGTTTGTTATGTATCTAATATTACAATATATTTTATGAAATGATAATCATATTACATCATATCAAAGTGAACATACAATAATAAAATTTCAAATAAGTTATAAATAAGATGTCATTCCAATGATGTAATATGAATGCTACCTTTTAATTTTGCAGCGTCGATTCTAACACTATAAGTTGAAGGCGCTACCAAAATAGAAGGAAAGGAATGATATGTAATATGATAAGGGGGGAACTTCCAAATCATCAGATAACATGTGAGACATTTCATTCAACAGGAGACACTACCAAAATAAAATCCATAAGTCATAATGACTTCAACCAATCAAATTAAAACTGGTAACAAAGAGTATTGAAGATTGTTAGGTCCCTATAATATGAGTTTAGCCCCCTTATTTTTAGTATTAGTGTATCCCCCTTATTTTAATTGTTAGTGTATCCCCCTATTGTTATTTTTATGCCCCATAGAATCTGACTATTGTTATTGTTGTGCCCTTACATTATTATTGTTATGTAGGCTCTGATTATATTGTGACCCCTTAGACTCTTATATATACCAAGGAGGTATATCCATTTGTATCATCCAAGATCTTTCCATTTGTGTGATGTAAAGGAGGTTTCCCCTTGGAAGGGGATATTACTCAAGTCGTTGATATATTTTTTCTTCTATTTTGTGAGTTGGTTGTATAACATTTCATATTGGAGCTTTGGATTCTAGGGTTTCATTACTTCAAATAGGCCATCTTGGAATTTTTGATATAACATTTTTATATGAAGCTTCAAAAGATGAAATTTTGACCACATGGAGAAGAAATCTTGTTGAACATCGTATAGAAATTTCAGATATGTTTTCACTATATTTTTGAGATATGGTTTGAAGAAGTTAGGGTTTATGCATGCTCCAGAATTGAGTCTCAACCATGTGACCTAGGGAAAATCGTCATAACTATCATGTCAAGCATAGAATTCGAATTATATAAGAAGTTACAGAATGTGAATCAAATCTAGTTTCACATGCATCAATTTTAGGGTTGAATATTCAAACATGGATATGTGACATCGTGTACAAGATTGCTCTACTGAACCAATCCATAATCAGGTTATTGTGGGAGATTTGACATAACTTTATATTGAAAAATCCAATATTGGTCTAACTTGTGGCGTTGAAAAGAAGATTCATAGTGATACCATAGGACAAAATTTCATAATTTGCGAGGCCGAAATTTTATAGATACAATAGCTTCAATATCAAACTCCAAAAAGAAAGAAGAAAAAGGTGTGTATTTTTTAAATTTCCATAAGTTTTGTTTAAAAAATCAATCTGAAGAAATTCAAAGGAAATAATAAATCATATATATCATTATTTGGTTCCAATATGCCTCAAAAAAAAAATGGATACTCACAGTAAGAATCCAAAAATATCTACTATGACACGTGAGGAAGAGGAAGAAATGCAACATGATATATCAAAATTATGTGACCAAGTGAAAAAAAAATTCGCTCTCGCAAAGCTTAACCAAAAATTAAATGGAAGCTAAGATGGATGGTTTGAAGAATGGTTTAAAAGCATACATGGATGGTTTGAAGGATGGATTAAAAGTAGACATGGAAGGTTTGAAGGATGATTAAAAGAAAATATGGAAGGTTTGAAGGAAGGTTTGACAAATTTGCTATAAGAAATGCTTCCTAATGGTGAAAAGGTAGTCCATGAAACTCATGATGAGAACAAAAGGAATGTTAGTCATGATTTTAGAGACTCTAAATTTGGCCTAAAGACCAACCCCATTCCTACTGATATGAGAAATTTTGATGGCAAGGACCTGGTAACATGGATACTACAAATGGAGTAATATTTTAATTTACATGATGTGAAACACACACAAAAGGTACGCATTGAATCTTTATATTTAGAACCTAATATGTGCAACACACCATTTCCTTGAATATATTTGAATCCTGTTATATCACTTTGCGAAACTATGAAGGAATGTGTCAGCATGGCTTGATTGGATTTTCCATAGTTGAATTGTGGTTCGGCTTATGCATTGTCGGTCCTTTTAAAACTTGGTGCACTTCATATTTGCATTTGATTTCCACTGTATCGATTCAAAGTCATGAATGGATATATCACTGAGTTCTGCATAAATCTATCTATGTGAGTTTTTAGCGACTACATGTTTTGGTATTTTGCGTATGTGGGGTTTTTCCCTTTTATACTTTGAGTATACTTTTCGATTTTCGCTAGGTCATTGGTCAAAATATGAAGGAATGTGACCATGTCTTAGAGTAGTCGAAGTTGCGGTTTTTTGTTGTTTTAGAATGACATTCAAGCTGAGACATATCCCCTATCCTATAATGTGATCAACACCTTTCAAATGGATGCATTTGAAGTTGGTTTGGAAATTCCATTGAATGAAGGCTGAGAATCAATTTTAGAAGGGCAAAGATTTTAAGGGAGTGCTACCAAATGTTTTGGTAGTGCAACAGCTCGAAAGTTGGTAAAAGGCATTTCCAATTCCTTAGGAAATGTAAGAGCATAGTGATCCTAAAAGAAGCACTACCAAATATTTTGATAGCGCAATAGAAGTAGTGGTTTAAGAAAGTACTTCCAAATCAATTAGCAACATAGGAGCGTTGAATTTTTTAGAAGCATTGCCAACTTGATTGAGAACACAATAGACAAAGAAAGGATATAAGAGCTACAGATCAATTCTAGGAAGCCCTGTTACGGCTATCTAATATCATTGCCATTATTTGTCCAATATTTTATAACATCCTACCCAACATTTCAGTTAAGGTCCATTCCATACCCTCGACAATATATTCTATGAAACAATATTTAACTGTGGGAAAAAAACACAATTTCCTTAAGTGCAAGTCTCTATTTTAGTTGCACATTTTATTTTCAGCAACATATAGGTTCATTTTTTATGCTCTAATGGCTAGTTTTTCTAACATAGCGTAAAAGGATAACTAAAACTTTACCATTCTTTAGCATAGGAATTTGGACCAGCTTGTGTTGGGTAAAGAAACACGACCAGCAATAAAAACTCAAACCAAGTTTGATGGGAAGAATAAAAAAGTGAAATTCTCATCAAAGTGTAGGCCAAAGGTGATACTGTAGATATTTGGAAGCAACTGAAGGAGTTACATGAAACTTCAAAAAAAGGTAGATCCCTCTCCCTTAAAAAATTATTGTTTTCAAGTAGAATGGATGGACGTGTGTCTTTACAACATCATTTGTTGAAGACAAAAGTCCTTGGAGAATAGTGGAATGTGGTGGGACATAAAATGGAAGAATAGATGGCAGAGATCACACTCAGGAGTTTAACAACCTCATTTTATTTTTTTATTTAAACCCTTGATAATACTTTTACAGATGGTGAGCTGAATTTTGATGATTTGAGCACTAAACACTAGCAGCAAAACAACTAGGAAAAGCAGTTTTGAAATAGCAGTGGTAATGAAGGTTCAAAAATGGATTTCACAAGGAACTTCAAGGCCAAGGAAATATTGTTAAGCATCATGGTGGTGGAAAGACTGATAAATCAAGTGATCACTAATGCTTGTAAGTTTTCTTATTGTAGAAAAGTGGAGCATAAGAAAAAATTGAAAAAATTATATGATGAGAAGAATACCCAAGCACAAGTCAAGAAGGAAAATGTTCCAAAACATAAGAGGAAGAACTCATTGTTTATATAGAATAGGATAGTACATATTATCACATTCAAATTTTTGAGGTTAGCTCAATTGGGGTCCCAAAGTCTAGGTTCTACCAATTTTTTATGAATGCTACATTTTAATTTGGGAGTGCCGATTCTAACACTATAAGATGAAGGCGCTGCCAAAATAGAAGGCAACGAATGATATGTAAGATGATAAGGAAGCCACTACCAAATCATCAGATAACATGTGAGACATGTCATTCGACATGTGACACTACCAAAATAAAATCCATAAGTTATAATGATTTCAACCAATCAAATTAAAGCTGCGAGCAAAGAGTATTGAATATTGTTAGGTCCCTATAATACTAGTGTAGCCCTTTTATTGTTAGTACTAGTGTAGCCCTCTTATTTTTATTGTTAGTGTATCCCCCTATTTTTATTTTGTGCCCCATAGAAGTCCATTATTTTTATTATTGTGCCCTTACATTATTATTGTTATGCAGGCTCTAATTATATTGTGACCCCTTAGACTTATATATACCAAGGAGGTATTTCCATTTGTATCATTCAATAATTGTTCATTTATGTGACATAAAGGAGGTTCCCCCCCCAAAGGGGCTATTTCTCAAGTCGTCGATCTATTTTTTGAGTTGGTTGTATAACATTTGGTATCAGAGCTTTGGATTCTAGGGTTTTGTTGCTTCAAAGAGGCCATCTTGGAATTTTCGCTATAAAGTTTTTCTATGAAGCTCAAAAAGATGAAATTTTGACCACATGGAGAAGAAATCTTGGTGAAATTTGTGCAGAAATTTCAGGTATTTTTTTTTTTCGCTATATTTTTCGAGATATGATCTGAAGAAGTTAGGGTTTTCGCATCCTCTAGAATTCGATCTCGAACATGTGACCTAGGGAAAATCATCATAAATCTCTTCTCAAGAATCAAATTTGAATTTTGTAAGAAGTTATAGAATGTGAATTAAATCTAGTTTCACATGTATCAATTTTAGGGTTGAATATTGAAACATGGATACGCGGCATCATGTACAATATTGCTCTACTGAACTAGTCCATAATCAGGCTATTGTGGGAGATTTGACATAACTTTATATTGAGAAATCCAATATTTTTCTAACTTCTTGTGTTGAAAAGAAGACTCATAGCGATACCACAGAACTAAATTTCATAAATTACAAGGCCAGAATTTTAGAGATATAATAGTTTCAATATCAAACTCTAACAAGCAAGAAGAAAAAGGTGTGTATTTTTTAAATTTGCATAAATTTTGTTTGAAAAATTATTCTAAAGTAATTCAAAGGGAATAATAAATCATAGATATCATTATTTGGTTTCAATATGCCTCAAAACAAAAAAATGGATGCTCCCTGTAAGCAACCAAAAAGCTCTACTATGACACAAGGGGAAGAAGAAGAAATGCAACATGATATATCAAAATTACGCGACCAATTGCAACAAATTTCCCTCTCGCAAAGAATAACCAAAAATTAAATGGAAGCTAATATGGATGGCTTGAAGAATGGTTTAAAATCAAACATGGATGGTTTGAAGGATGGATTAAAATCATAAATGGAAGGTTTGAAGGAAGGTTTGACAAATTTGCTACAAGAAATGCTTCCTAATGACAAAAAGGTATTCCACGAAACTCATGATGAGGAGAAAAGGAATGTTAATGATGACTTTAGAGACTCTAAGTTTGGATTAAAGACCAGCCAAATTCAAAATATTGATATGAGACATTTTGATGGCAAGGATCTGGTAACATGGATACTACAGATGGAGCAATTTTTTCATCTACATGATGTCCAACACACACAAAAGGTAAGCATTGCATCTTTATATTTAGAGCCCAATCAATTTGTATGGTATCGATTGCTTTTTTTTTTTCTCATAAACCACTTGTCACTTGGTCAATTTGTATGGAGGAAACGACATCACATTATGAAGCTATAAAGAGAAACACCTTCTTTAGCTAATTGATAAATCTCAAACAAAAGGGTTCAATGGCAAAGCACATTGAGGATTTCCAAAAGATGAATATCAAGGTAACTGATATTCAAGAGGAGCATAGATTGATGTCTTCATAGGGAATTTAAAGGATAACATCCAACATGAGTTTCACCTTTGGGAACTTAATTCATTGGAGAAGGCATTCAAGGTGGCAAGAAAAGTTGAAAGAAAAATTATGGCAACAAGAAATTCTACCACTCCCAACCATAAAGATGGAATTGTTGTTGCTCCTAGCCTTCCAAAACATATAAGGTTCACACCAAAAAAATTGGAGTAAAAAAGAGCAAAAGGGCTTTGTTATAATTGTGATAGTAAATACACTAAAGGTCATAAGAGTTTCAAGAAGAAATTATTTTACATAGATTGTGAAGATGAGGAAGAAAAGGAACAAGAAACATCAAAATAAGATGATATACACTATGAAGCAACCCCAAAGAAAGAATAAATGAATCCTACCATATATTGTAATGCATTGGAGAGAATTACCACTCCACAACCTATCAAGATGGAAGGATATATCAAGAAGAAAAAGGTAATAGTGTTGATTGATTAAGGTAGTACCCATAACTTTATTCATTATAAGATAGCCAAGGAATTGGATTTATTTCTATATCCACCACCGGAGTGTAAAATGATGGTTGAAAATGGGGGAACTATAAATTTATCTAGAAAGTGCCATAAGATCAAGACAACCATGGGAGAATATGTATTGAATAGTCCAATGCTTTCCATTCCAATGGGTGGTGCTGATGTTGTACTAAGAGTCTAATGGTTACAATTGGGGACGATAGCTTTTAATTTTCAAGAACGTTTCTTGATTTTGTTTTGGGAAAGAAAGGAAGTTGAATTAAGGGGTATCATAGGGAAACCATGGAATATAATTAGCTCTAATGGCATGAAAAATATTTTGAAGAAATAACAACGAGGCATAATTGCACAATTATGCTCACTAGAGGTTCAAACATTGAAATCATATATTTCTCAAGATCTCCAATTTTTGTTGGATAATCAGTCCAGAGTATTTGAGACTCCCAAAGGCACCCCACGTCACCGTGATAATGATCATGTTATTCACTTGATTCTGGTTCCTCCAAACATCAAGCCTTACGAATATCTGTATTCCCAAAAGAGTGAAATTGAAAGTATGGCTGCAGAAATGCTAGAGGCTGGTATAATTAAACCTAGTCAAAGTTCTTTCTCTACTCGTGTATTATTGGTGCACAAGAAGGATGGATCATGGTATATGTGTCCAAATTATAGGGAGATCAACAAGCTCGCTATTGAAGATAAATTTCCCATTCCTGTTATTGATGAATTGTTGGATGAATTACATTAAGAAATTTACTTCACCAAGCCGGATCTCCATTCATAAATCATCAAATTAGAATGAAGACTGAAGACATTCCGAAAATGGCATTGAAAAACCATGAAGGTCATTATGATTTTTTGGTCATGCCTTTTGGACTTACTAATGCACCTTCCACATTACAAGGTTTGATGAATTCCATTTTCAAACCCTTAGAAAATTTTTGTTAGTATTTTTTGATGATATAGTAATATACAACAAGTCTTAGAAGGATCATGTTCAACATGTTGATAGGGTCCTCAAACTGTTGGAGGATAAATTTTTACATGCAAAAAATTCCAAATGTTTATTTCGATTATAGGTGGAATTTTTGGGTCATATTGTATCTCATGAGGGTTTTTGTTAGGTCCCTATACTACTAGTGTAACCCCTTATTTTATTAGTACAACTCCCTTATTGTATTATTATGCCCATATAGTCCCCATGTTCTTATTATCATGCCCCATAGAAGCTCACTATTGTTATTGTTGTGCCCTTACAATATTGTTGTTATGTAGGCTCAGATTGTATTGGGACCCCCTAGACTCCTATATATAGAAAGGAGGTCTTTTCATTTGTATCATCCAAGAATTTTTCATTTGTGTAATGTAAAGGAGGTTTCCCCCTCGAAGAGGTTGATTTTGAAGTCATTGATCTATCTTTTCTATATTTTTGTGAGCTGATTTCATAAAATTTGGTATCAGAGCTTTGGATTCTAGGGTTTCGCTGCTCCAAACTGATAATCATGGAATTTTCACTATAACTTTTTCTCTATGAAGTTTCAGAAGCTAAAAAAAACCCATTTGAGATGAAATTGTTCTTAACTTTGGGTCCAAATTTTAGATATTGTATCGCTATATTTTTGGAGATATGATTTGAGAAAGTTAGGGTTTTTGCAAGCTCCAGAATTCCATCTCAAACAAGTCATGGTGGAATTTTTTCTATAATTTTTTTCTACGAAGGTTTAGACTCTAAAATTAAAACCCATTTAAGCCAAAATATTGATGAAGCTCGGGCCTGAATTTCAGATCTTATTTTGCTATATTTGCAGAGATATGACCCAAGAAAGTTAAGGTTTTTGCAGGCTCTCAAATTACATCCCAAAAAGGTGACCTTGGGAAAATCATCATAACTATCTCTCTGATCATCAAATTGAGATTTTGTAAGAAGGTATAGAAAGAGAATGGATTGTAATTTTTTGTATACCTATTTTAGATCTGAAGGTCGGACTAGTGACACGCAGAAGGTAGTACAAGTTCTCCCTACCGAACCAATCTATAATCAGGTCTTCGTAGGAGATTTGGCATAACTCTTCATTGAAGAATCTAATATTGATCAAACTAGTGGGGTTAGAAAGAGGACTGAAAGGGATACCATAGGAAGAAATTATAGAACTTGAAGATCTGAAATTAGAGAGTTACGGTTTTTTAAATATCGAGCTCCTAAAAGAAAGAAAAATAGTGACTCAAAGGAAGAAAATAGAAACACCTAGTAAGGAAAATTGGATGGATGATTTAAAGAATGCAATCGAAGCTAATATAAATTATTTTATATGTGCCATGGAAGCTAATATCGATGATATGGAAGTAGTTTTGAATAAATTCATGGAATATTTGAAGCAATACATGGAAGGTTTTAAGGAAGGTGGGACAACGCTGCTACAAGAAAGGCCTCCTAATGAAGAAAAGGTAGTAGAGAAAACTCATGATGAGAAAAAATTAAATGTTAATCATGATTTCATAGAGGGCTAACATGAGATTGAAGCCCCGCCATATTCCAAATATCGATATGAGGAAGTTTGTTGGCAAGGATCCCATAACATGGATACTACATATGAAGAAATATTTTTATCTACATGAGGTGAAACTGTTACAAAGGGTACGCATTGCATATTTATAGTATAAATGGATTTGTTCTTGTAAACCACTTGTCACCTGGTCAATTTTCATTGAGGAAATGATAGCACATTATGAGGATACAAAGAGCAACACCTTCTTTAGCCAATTGATAAATATCAAACAAAATGGTTCAATGGAAAAGCACATTGACTTCCAAAAATTGAATGTAAGGGTAAATGATATTCCAGAGAAGCAGATGATTGACGTCTTCATAGGGACTTTAAAGGATAACATTCAACATGAGGTTCATCTTTGGGAACTTGATTTTGGAAAATACTGGGGGGGTGGGGGGTGGGGGGTGTGCGAACCAGT
Organism: Pinus taeda; assembly: GCA_000404065.3. Classification (NCBI taxonomy): domain Eukaryota; kingdom Viridiplantae; phylum Streptophyta; class Pinopsida; order Pinales; family Pinaceae; genus Pinus; species Pinus taeda. The sequence goes on from APFE031008740.1 coordinate 145,530, forward strand.
ATTTCTTAGCAATTAGCACTTTTAAATCTTTTCAAAGCATTAGTTAATCTTCAATTATCATTAATGTTTATACTGTAACAATAGTGAATAAAAGAACATAGGAGGCACAAAAATTTTAGTTGGAAAACCCCCTCTGGGTCAAAAAGCACCGAACGGTTTTCTAATAATTCTTTAATCTTCAACTCTAATTGAAAATAAAGCTCCAACTTCCTAGAATCTAGAAAAGCATTCTTCTCCATCTCCCAATGGATGGGTGCTCCAACGCCCAAGATTCTTCAGTAGTCAACTGAATGGATGCCCCAACACCAATGAGCTACAACTCGCCCTAGCACCACCCTACCACCCTATAGAAGAATAAAAGAAGAATGGACTCACGTACCATGGAAAATGGTCCACTTTACAATGATATAGAATGATGTAGAAGAAGAAGACACAGTAGACCATAACCCCAACTATGACACAACCACCTAATGATGATCCTAGACCTCCCAACACTGCCTCTTCAACTCTTGGCAGATAGACACTTGTACAACTTTTACAATGATGCTTTTACAATGACTCTGTACAATGATACTTTTACAATTATTGTACGCAGTGCTTCCCACTTGAAGACTTCATGTGGTGAATTTCTTGATGTTGTTTTGCACCTTGATTGTTGCTCTTGTCATGCTACCCTTTCTCACTCTTCATAACATTATATTATGCATTGATTCTTCTCATGATGAATATATAATACCTGCAAAAAGTCTTCAATGAAATACCCATGACATGATAATAACAAAACTTACCTCATCCTGCATAACATATCTCAGTGCTAAACAAAAACAACAAATTAGAATACAAAGAAACTAATGTAATTAAGAGATGAACATGCATTTACAGAATATTCTTACATGTAGCTTACCTCTACTGCATCATCTTGCTGCACCTTACACTTTGCTTCCCTAGAAAGTTTGGTCCTTTGCACCCCTTGACAACACTTAATCTAGTTTTTCTTGCCTTCTAGGAGCATGATATTTAATCTAATGTATCTCTGCGATTTCAGATCCCCAACATGTGATCTTCAGTCCTGTAGAATCCCTTTGAGGATTATTTCCAATTCCACAAGTCTGACCCGATTTGGACTCTTCAAGACAAAGTTATGCCCAATCTCTAACAATGACCTAATTATGGACTAGTTCAATAGAGCAAACTTGTATGACATACCACGTGTCATTGTTTCCTCTTTTGGCTCTGCAATTGATACAAAAAATCTACAGTCTGTGAACTGTCCACCACTTTTTACATAATTCCAATCCTCTTCTTCGAGACAGAGTTATGACAATTTTCCCAAGGTCACTTCTTTGAGATGAAATTTGGTAGCCTGCAAAAACCTAACTTCCATAGATCATATCTCCAAAAATATAGTGAACCAAGATCTAAAGTTCAGTCACGACGTTCATCAGGATTACGAATCAAATGGGTTTTAATTTCAGAATCTAAGATTTTGCAGAAATGAATTTATAGTGAAAATTCCACAATCACTACATTTGGAGGATATATGAGATTTCTTTTTATAGAGTTGAGAGGGGCTTCTAGAGAGAATGTTGGAGTGATTTTAGGAGCTTAAAAAATTATTAATTATTGACTATTCAATGAGAAAAACCAATTATGAGTTCCATGCAACAACCCCATAGGTTTTTACCCACTAACTGAGGTTACTAACTTCAAACATGAATATCTTTCAAACCGTGAAGAATTATTATTTGGTGTGCCATACGTCAACGAAAACATCTCCACGAGTAGAATCTATCTAGAAGATCCTTGACTCAAAATAGAGTAATTTGTCAAGTCAAAATTCCCTTGCAAGATTAGGTTAGACCCTAATGTTGCTTGGGTTGACATCAATGACAACCTCAAATCATCTTTAGATCAACACCTGATTCATTGGAGAAGACATTCAGGTTGGCAAGAAAAATGGAAAGAAAAATTATGGTAATAAGGAAGCCTAGCACTCACAACTATAAAGATGGAAGTGTTTTTGTTCCTAGCCTTTCACCACCTACAAGGTTGACACCCAACAATTGGAAGAAAAAAGAGCAAAAGGGCTTTGTTACAACTGTGATAGAAAATACACTAAAGGTCATAAGTGTGATGAGAATAAATTAACTTACATAGACAGGGAAGAGGAGCAAGAAAAGGAACAAGAAATATCAAAAGAAGAGGATATACACAAGGAACAAATCCCAGAGAAAGAAGAAATTAATATGACCATACCTTGTAATCCATTGACAAGAATTACCACTCCTCAAACTCTCAATATAGAAGGGCATATCAAGAAAAAAAAGGTAATAGTGTTGATTGATTCGGGTAGTACCCATAATTTTATTCATTGTAAGATAGCCAAGGAATTTAATTGCTTCCTATATCCAGCACCAGAGTGTCAAGTAATGGTTGCAAATGGAGGAACCATAAATTTCTCTAGAAAGTGTCATAATATCAAGCTATCCATGGGAGAACATGTCTTGAATTGTCCAATTCTTTCCATTGCAATGGGTGGTGCAGTTGTTGTACTAGGATTCCAATGGCTACAATATTTGGGTACAATAGCTTTTAATTTTCAAGAACTTTTCTTAAAATTTCTTTTGGGAAGGAATGGAAGTTGAATTAAGGGGTATCGTAGGGAAATCGGGAAATATAATCATCTCTAACAACATGATAAAGCTTCTAAAGAAAGAACGACGGGGCATAATTGCACAATTATGTTCACTAGAGGTTCCCACATCACAATCATCTATTTCTCCAGATCTCCAAAACGTTTTGGACAATCATTCCAAGGTATTTGAGACTCCCAAAGGTCTCCCAC